>CP139503.1:345835359-345937692 GCA_021014915.2 Artemisia tridentata subsp. tridentata | reverse complement strand
GCGCGCAAAAGCCATTCTAGAGGAAGTACACAAACTTGTTGACGCAAGTATCATGCGAGAGGTCATATTACCATGACTGGCTCTCCAATCCAGTGATGGTCAAGAAGAGTGATGGTAGTTGGCGGATGTGCGTGGATTTCACTGATCCCAACAAAGCATGTCCACAAGACTGCTACCCACTACCAGAGATAGACTGGAAGGTAGAATCTTTATGCGGATACCCCTTTAAATGTTTTTTAGACGCATACAACGGGTACCACCAAATCCAAATGGCTAAAGAAGACGAGGAAAAAATAGCCTTCCACACAAGCCAAGGTGTCTACTGTTATACAAAGATGCCTTTTGGCCTAAAGAATGCGGGCGCCACCTACCAGCGATTGGTAGATAATGCATTTGAAAAGCAAGTGGGCCGCAACCTAGAGGTCTATGTTGACGACCTTGTCACAAAAATCCATACCGAAGACGAAGTGGTCCGCGACATTAAAGAAACATTTAGAACACTACGAAAGATCAACATGAAGTTAAATCCTAAGAAATGCACTTTTGGCGCTACAGAAGGCATGTTCCTTGGATACTTATTAGAACCTGATGGCATTAAACCATGCCCAGAAAAAACAGAGGCTGTCATCTAACTCCCTTCACCACGCACATTGAAAGAAGTCCAGTCTCTGAATGGAAAACTAGCCGGGTTGAACAGATTCCTGTCCAAATCAGCAGATAAGTCACTCCCCCTCTTTAAAACACTCAAGAAGTGTACAAAAAAGGGAGACTTTCGTTGGACTACAGAAGCGGAAGAAGTTTTTACACAGCTTAAGCAACATATAACAGCGCTTCCCAAGCTAGTCGCACCCCGACCAGGGGAGGAGTTAATTGTGTACTTGTTTTCGACTCATGGAGCAGTCAGTGCGGTGCTACTGACAGATAGGAACTCCGTACAAACACCGGTATATTTTGTAAGTAAAGCGCTCAAGAAGACAGAGATTAACTATAGCCCAATGGAAAAGTTGGTCTTGGCATTAGTATTTGCTGCCAAAAGATTGCGCAGGTACTTTCAAGCACACCCAATAGCGGTGATCACAGACCAACCAATCAAGCAAGTTATCTCCAAACCCGACGCATCGGGGCGATTACAAAAGTGGAGTGTATTGCTAGGCGAGTATAACATCTCTTATAGACCACGCACTGCGGTTAAGGGGCAAATACTAGCAGACTTCATCATCAAAAAACCAGACACCGATGCTGCACCTCCACGGAGCGAGGTAGAACTACAAGAACCATGGGTCCTGTTCACGGATGGATCTTCATGCGTGGATGGGTCGGGCGCAGGCCTTATCCTCACCAATCCAGAAGGAATGGAATTCACTTACGCACTGCGCTTTGAATTCACAGCTACGAATAACGAGGCAGAGTATGAAGCTCTAATTGCTGGATTACGCATTGCAACTCGAATGGGTGTACGCAACCTAGAAGCAAATGTGGATTCCCGATTAGTAGCCAACCATGTGTTGGGCGAATATGTGGCTAAAGAGGATAACATGGTTCAATACCTCGACAAGACCAAGTCACTAATCCAAGGTTTTGACAGGTTTACCATTAAACAAGTTCCTAGAGGGGAAAACAAAAAAGCGGATGCGCTAAGCAAGATCGCATCTACAAGCTTTGCGCACCTGTCAAAACAAGTGTTGGTGAAGATCCTAAAAAATAAATCCATCTCGGAGATGGAGATATCCATGGTAATAGAGGATCAGAATCCTACGTGGATGACCCCTGTTGTCGAATTTATAAGCAAAGGCATATTGCCCCAGGAGCAGAAGGACGCTCGACGGATACGGCGCACAGCGCAGAGGTTCGAACTTCGAGATGGTATCCTATATCGGCGCTCATTTCTACAACCATGGCTTCGGTGCGTTGGACCTCTTCAGGCAGATTACGTACTCCGAGAGATCCACACCGGTTCATGCAGTATGCACTCAGGACCACGGTCCGTCGTAGCACGAGCCTTGCGGTCAGGATACTACTGGCCCACTATGCATCGCGATGCGCGTGATGTGATAAAGAAATGTAGCGACTGCCAAGTTCATAGACCCATCCCGCGCCAACCACAACAAGAGCTAATGCCTATCACTTCGCCATGGCCATTCTATAAGTGGGGTATCGACATTGCGGGTCCCTTCCCTGTTGCAGCAGGGAGACTGAAATTTCTTATTGTGGCTATAGACTACTTCACTAAGTGGATTGAGGCAAAAGCAGTGGCGACAATCACAGGTAATCAAGTAAAACGATTCGTTTGGGGAAATATTGTATGCCGCTTTGGATTACCTGGGGAAATCATTTCGGACAACGGAAAACAATTCCGCGATAACCCGTTCAAAGACTGGTGCGCAGAACTAAATATTACACAACACTTCGCGTCGGTTAAACACCCACAAACCAATGGTTTGGTTGAGCGCGCAAATCGTAGTCTGGGCGAAGGAATTAAAGCGCGCTTGGACAAACACAAAGGAAGATGGGTGGATGAATTGTCGCATGTCTTATGGGCGCACCACACGACAATCAAAGTTAGCAATGGAGACACTCCCTTTTCTCTTGTCTATGGGACAGAAGTTGTCATACCAGCTGAAATTGGGATGCCGACTATTCGTACCGCGGAAGTTAATGTCGCAACCAATGACGACGAACGGCGTATAGACTTAGACCTATTGGAAGAAAGGCGTGAACGCGCAGCTATACGTGAGGCAAAAGCCAAGTCAAAAATGAAGGGATACTACGATGCTAAAGTTCGAAGCACCTCGTTCAGACCAGGCGACTTTGTATATCGCGCTAATGATGCGAGCCACGCAGAAGATACAGGTAAACTTGGACCAAAGTGGGAAGGACCCTATGAGGTCGTTGAAGCACTAGGAAAAGGCGCGTACAAGCTGCGTGACATGGATGGCCGTGAGCTACAACGCACATGAAATATTTGCAATCTCAAGAGATGCTATCTTTAGGAAAGGTTACGACCCCGCCCGCGGACACTTCCACACTTTAGTAAGTGCTCAATAAATATCCGTGTATTTACATTTTTTGTTTCATCTAGGCAAATGTCTTTCTTTTTCCAAAAACTTGCAAGTATTAATTAAATGTCGCGGTTTCTAGCTAACTCCGCGACACACTTTACTTTGTTGTTTACATATTATTTATGTCTCAATATTGTTGTTATATTACCTTTTGCCTACATGGCGTGCATGCACTTATTAAAACTCACGATGGTAAAGGATGAGTAAACCTACTAAATAACTCGTTGAGTAAGAGGGTTGCAAACCCATCAACATCGGATCACGCATCCTTGTTAAACACCTTACTCTCAAGACGTTGGAGTAAGTTCATTGTGCATCCCACGAAGGATACACAACAATGCACACTGTGCGCGTTTAACAAATTAGGAGTTAAGACTCTTAACCCCTTGATATGGTATTCGCAGTACGCTGCATGTCAGCCCATACACTTGTGAATTTCATATATATTCGCGCTTGACATTAAGTCATGAATTTCATACACGATTATGTTATAAGTGATTATAGATTCCTGTAATCTTTTTTAAGTGCGTTTATATAACGGTTTGATTCTTAGACATAACATAGACGTCTTGTACGCAAAGACAGATAACTAAGTACAAACATCATAACCACAATCACATACAATATGCGTACAATCGCACTTTCAAAATATCATTTTATTATGGACTACGAGTTCATACAAAGTATAGATTTAACATGCACATGTGCAACAAAATGTTAACCTATTACAAAACATCACCAAGTCAAAACAATCTAAAGGCTGTGGGAGCGTCTAAGCTCTGAACTGCTAACATGGTACGCAGCACTCCCAGCTTCCTCAAGCTTCTTCAGGAGATCATAATCCTTGGGCGACACTGCCGGTACACTAACAGGTACTCCATCAGATCTTGGAATATGTGCAGCACCAATACCACAAAGGATGGCCTTCCCTTTCACACCCTGCTTCTTCGCAAGCCTCATGGCATGGGCCTCTAAGGATTCCTTCAGCGGGATTTCCTTCTCGAGGGCAAAAGGATTTAAGATGTTGCGAGGACGAGCAAAGATAGGTACCTGCAGCTGCGACACATCTGGCTTAAGAAAGTAATCAGGTTGTGCCTCTGCGTCCTCTGCTGCGTGCCTAGCCAAGGTTAACCCCTCCATAATAACACCTATGGGGTAATCTTGATCGCGCTCCAGTTGAGCAATGTGAGGAAGATCTAACAGCTTCATCTTCTCCATAGCAGCGACAAGCTCATCATAGGCATCAGCATTATAACCTGGTACTTGTGCGGTAGGCACTGTCAATAACTTGCTCTCGGAAAGCTCCTCTATAGCCTGCGCCTTGCCATGTGCCAACGCACGCTCAACAACATCCCCAAATGCCCCCTCACCTCTTGAGACTCCATAGTACTCAAAGCAGCAAGGCGCAAACCATGGCTGATAAGCCACCTACGCTCAGCAATTGAAGATACTAGGTGTGGGTACAACTCTTCATCATACTCAATACTGAGATTGCGCAGCTTAACTTCCTGCTTCTCTAGCGACCCCTCCACAGCCTTACGAAATTCTTCCAATCTAGAGAAGTGAGTGTTCTTGTTAAGCTCCATGTACTTCAAGACCCAAAGACAAGTGGCCTTGTAATCTGTTAACCCAGCATGCTCTTGGCTCACTTGGGCAAGTAATGACATCTTCTCTTCAGCAAGCTTCTGGGCATACGCATCTGTTGCCTTTACCTCAGCCTGAGCATCAGCCAACTGCGCCTTCAGAGGTGCAATCTCCTCATCTTTCTGCACATAGCGGCTACCTTCACCAGCATACCTTGATTGTAGCTGTGCAACTAAGGAGGCCTGGTGCGCAGCAGCCAAACCTAGCTCCTCTATCAGATGGTCCGTTGGCACATCCTCAAATGCCTTCGGCTCAGTCTCTTGGCTCTTCTGCGCAAGATCATCAGTATGTGAGGGACTCGCCTTGGGTGGCGAATTCCCAACACGCGCAGCATCATCATCAACAGCTTCAACACTGCACGCAAATAACAAAGTTACTCTATAGTATCAACGCGGAATAAAGAACTGAAGATCTAAAGATACAAGTCTCATTACTTACTTGGGGGGAGGAGTTTTAGTTGGCGACGCATCCTCTTCTGATGATGATTGCCCGCCAGAGATAACATGGCGCCTTCTTTTAGATGTACCCGCGCCATCATCACCAGAAGTTTTCTTGCGCTTCACCCCTTGGCTAGCCTCCTCAGGCCCACTTCCAGCCATAGCAATCCCCACACTCTCTGACGAGTCTGTGTGCGATAGCTCTACCACAGGGACTTGTACCCCAGGAGTTGGAAAACTGCGAATAGGAATCGCTTCTAAAACAACTAGGGGGACATCCTCTGGTTCCTCCTGTACGATCTCTATAGTGCGCCCCGCGGTAGCCTCCAAAACTGGCTCCTCACCTTCTCTTAAAGGGCGCACTCCTACGGTCACCTATTTAGGTCTCGTCAAGCGCACCATGCTGAATAGATCCATCTCTGCGCAACAAACCACAAACAAACACAAAGAGGGTTACAAAAGCTACAATAGTGAAGAGCGCTTACACTACTAAGCGAAGGAGAAGAAAGGACAAGCACCCACCCGGTTATTCTCATCCAAAAAGGTTGGCACCTCGTCAGGATCTCCGAAGTAGTTGCGACTGATGCCCATATGCACCAAAAACTCTTCTGGGTAAGCGTTGATAGGGATGCGATTGGCATTAATCGTTTCCGCATCATCTGCGTTATACGCTCCGGGGATGGGGCGCTCATCCTTCGGTAATGACCCTTGGGTATAGAACTCAAAATCCCATGGAAACAATGCATCATCAACACAAAAGAATTTCTCCCTCCAATTCCTAAGTGCGTCTAACTTTTCCGTATAGCACTGCAGTCGCTCTGCGCGCTTGGAAAAGGACACCCACCCATTTGACCACGACGAGTGATAAAACGCGCGAAACAGATGGATTGTGGGGTTAATCGCTAACAAGCGACAATTTACTTCAAAATTTGTTATTTTTGCTGCACCTATACAGTGCAGTTGGGAAATATGGAGGCGATAGTAGTTTAAAACATCGCACAACAATAGAGAAATGGGCACACGTTGGTTAGCGAATTCAAAGAAGCGTGTGTATACCCCCTACTTTCCCTTCAGGGAAGTACGCTATGGACGCAGTCGCCACCGGAACCACCGGGTGTAACGCGATCGGGATATAATAATCCGAGGTGAACAGACGAAGTTCGTCCTCGGTTATATCGGATGTAAAGTCGGTTAATTGAAGAACCATGGTTAGAATTCAATGGATTCTGCAGCGCACGCACTATTACCTTAAGAGTTGTTGATTTCTTGTTCGCTGTTTAGAGGTTTTAACAATGGTGGCAATGGACGTTTTTACTGTGATAGCCACAGTGAAATGGAGACAACACTTTATATAGGGTTACATGCTCTCATGGATGATTGACATATGTAACCCACTCGCTCTAATCGTGTGGCTGGGAGATCAAGAGGTGAAACACTTTTTCACCCACCCCTCACGATTTACGAGGGATATTCGGATTTACTTGGACTAGATTCATCGTATTGCTTTTAGGCGGGAAACACTTGAAACTTCCCCGCTACACATTCTGGAATATTTTTTCGCTACAGTTGTTAGTCTAGCATCCGCAGTTTCACCTTGCGCATACTAGACTGGGGGGATATGATGACGTATAGTCCGCACTCGGGTCACGAACCCGACCAATACTCAAGCCCATCACGCGTGGGCTATCACGATAAAGATTTGGGCTTACAACGACCCAAATCCGAAATCTATTATTGGCCTTGATATAGGATCTCTTATTTACGGGATAAGGATCAATGGACCGAATAAGGCGGGATACGCCGAAGAGTAAGGAACACGAAACCAACAAGGATTTCGTGTGTATATAAAGGGCATCTCGGCTCTCATTAAAGGTATCATATCATAACCCTAACTCTTCACTAAAACCCTAAAACCGATTACTTACTCTCACGCCGGAGGATAATCGTGGGAGTCAATCCCACGATAAGCCTAACGGTGTTTTTTGTTCTCTTAGTGCGCGGGTCTCAAGCATTAAGATCCAATTGATACGGGAACAGGAATCCAAACAAGGAACGCCCAACTTTTGTATCAACATTACCTTAGACTACCTTTGTAACTATTGTGTTTATAAGTCTTCCGCTTGTGTTTGTATGTTCTGATTGACACCATAATGTGGCATTTTGACTTTTGTCGGGTTGGGGTATTACAAAAGAAGTATTAAAAACTTTTTATTCAACAGATTTTTTAAAAGAAAAACTAAATAATTGATTTATTACCTAATAAGGGAAGGTTGAGTTTTTTGGAATGAAAAAGTCCCCACTTGGGGTTTTGTTTTATTATATAAAAGATATACTAGTTATAATGTCCGCGCACGTGCGGGTTTTTTTTCTAATTTTTTTTTTAAATTTATTATTCTTAATTTTGGGTTTTAATTTGTGTAATTAGAATTCCCGTAAATTTACGATTTTTTTTTTAATAAAATTTTTAAATTCTTGCGGTGGTGGGGTTTTTTTAATTAAAAATTAATTAAATAAATAAATAAAATAAAAAAATCTCAAATTAAATCTCTCTAACATCATACACAAAAGTAAAAACATATCTCAAATTTAATCTTGGTTGATTGCTGCACATTGTTTTGTTTTATTTTACCACTAGTTATAATGCCCGTGCACGCACGGGGTTTTTTCTAAATTTTTTAATTATGTATTATTAAAGATTGAAATAAAACAAATTAACGTGTTAATGCTTTTACTTACTCAATTAGAAATAGAAAATCTTATTTATATATGTATTTTTTTAAAAATTTATTTCCCTAGCCAAATGAGATCCCAGGTGATTCCAAGGAACCTCAAATATAATGCTTCATGTATACATATCCTCGGGTCTTTCCCAACAGGTATGATCCGATATAACATCCTCAACCAGAACATAAACCACACTGGTTGCCGCAGTAGCTCAGTAAATGTTACCCTATTTCACTGTTGTGACAACATTAGTTAATTATAGTCCATTATTCGACAGAATTTGTCATACTCAATGCTCCAATTGTCGTTGTCAAGGCCATTGGAAAACTTAACTTGATATCGTCACGAGTGTTATAGTAAAATACACGATGCATGTCACTAAAAATTATTGAACAAACTATTGAACCAACAAACAATGGAACTTCACCTACTTATATATATGAATTTCACATTCTTTACACATATATATGAATATAACCTTGTACTTCACTCTAATAACATGTAAATATGCAATCAACCAGCATCAACCAATCATATTTTTTTTGGATAATTTTATTATTTAATTGAAAAGGGTATAATGGTAAAATTACTTATTTTATTTTATTTTTTATTTTTTTAATAAAAAACATTTTTTTAGTTCCTAATATTGTGGATCAAACAAATTATTAAATTAAATAGCACATTTTTAAATTGCACAAATATAAATTGCAAAAGCAAACCTTTAACATCAAGCAAGAAAAACTTCCAAGTTCAATGATCACTTTTAACTTGCCATCTGCAAGATTTTGATTTAAAATTCTTCCTGATTTCATTATATTATGACTACTCATATAGTCATATCTACAATAGTTCTTGATATGTTATGAATCTTCTTCGCAAGATTATCAATAATGATCATCTTCTCATCATAATTTCCTTTAATAGTATTAGTCTTTGTTGTGATACGCATGGATGAGTTTAAAGTGATGTACCCTAAACAAAAGAAATGGCTAAGTCATTTCAGGCTTGTGGGCACGCCCTATAAATAGCTTGAACCATGAATATGTGAGTGTACTAATGCATAACTTAAAAATAGAAAACGGAAAAATACGTGGATGATTATTTAGTTAAGAATGTCATAAATTCAGTAATACAAATTATTATATTCCAAACTTACCAAATGATTCAAGAATTCGAAAATTAAAATTACGTCTTGGGTTGCCGAAGGCTGAATAAGGGGACCATTATATCACCATAGTACCTAAGTAAAAGCCTTACATAGTTAGCAACATCAACATATGTGAAACCGTGAGGGCCAACATCTTCGATCACATCCGCATCTCCCACCACAGTATAAGGATTTGTGTACCATGTGTCAAAAGTCTTCCATCGTGGTACGGTGAACAATCACACTGATTCTTTGAGGTTTAATCAAGAAAAACTGCAAGAAATATAAAAGGCCGTTCAGATCATAAAGCCAATACAGAAAAATCAGGTTTGTGATTTTGCTTCATGGCTTACTTGTTTTGTTGTTCTATAGCACCAATTTGAGCTCGTTGTATCTTTCATAGCTTCAGATTATGTAAAGGAAATGGATATGTGATATCAAATATAAAAATCAGTTGCCTCATAAAAGCATTCACTGGAAAAAACTCAAAAAGTAAACTGGAGCATCTCTCTCAATGTTAACTATTTGTGTCTTACTTTATGTACTTTAGCGTATGAATCTGAAATAAATTTAGTGAGGAGGTATTCAGGGGTACCATCGACGCTATCTAATCGTAACTATTTGCCTCTTTTTTATATAATATATAAGGGGTTATCCCTTTTCTTAAATCTTGAATTCTTGAAATTCTTGAAAACTTAAAATTTAATGCAACTTATATTTGGAAGTATTATATATCTTTCTAAATATTGTTTCATCCTCAAATATTGCATTAAGAGTCATACCAAATCGAACCATAAGTTCGCAACAATTATTTGCCACTATACACCATCATCTTTGCGTGGGTATTCGTCTAGTTCTCTTAACTCACTTATAAATATTTGGCATTTGTCGTATTAAGATGCTTATTTCTTTAAAAAAAAATAGCAAAGGGTGCCAGTTTGCTTAATTTTAAGTGCTTATTTACACTTTAGAAATATGCAGATCGGCAATTACATAATCAATCCATTACACCCTAAACTTATATCTATCAGTACCAGGAAATGAAAGCTAAAAGCCTAAAATTATGTCCACTGATAAATTTGTGCAACTAATTCAAGAACCATAATCCCCAATTTCACACAAATTGATCATTTCCAAGTTTGTGAATAAAAAAAAGGCTATAGATGGCACAAGAACTACTAACAATAAACAAATGAGCTGAAATCAACAATATGCAAAAAATTATAATTGTCTCATTTCAGGTTTATCTATTGTAAGATACTTATATTGGCTATGTCAGTTGATAATTATAGATCATATCATATAGCTAATGAGATATATATTACGAAAGTTATGTATATGAAACTATCACTTAAGTTTGAGGTGTGTAATTATGCAAAGAAGAAACTCACTTGGATATCAAACTGAGATTCCCCATCTGTTAGCCTGCCATCAGCTCAGGTTTCTTTTTCGTTCTCCTTTTTTTTTTTTTTTCTTTTTTCTTTTTCTTTTTTTTTTTTTTTTTTTTTTTTTTCCCTCCGTTCTTAACGTATAAACAAAGAGCTAGAGGAGAACATACCCAAAGACGTGCTCCGCCCAAGTTATTTCCTCACAACTATAAAGGCTTATCCAAATCGTATTCCGATAACAACTGCGTGTATATGGACTATGACAACAACGATGATTTGTTTTGTAAAATTGTTAACAGATATATGTGCTCGAGTATTACCATTAATAGTAATAAACTTATAGGTGACGTTTCATTCATGACGCCATAGGGATTAAGGTCCCTGCAATGGGTCATACATTTAAGTCACTCGCATTTTGATACTTGGTAACGCTAAAAATGTAATTATGTCTTAGTATATTTTTAATCAAGCAGGAACATTAGTGGCTTTTATGTCTTTGTGCACAATCTTTAATCTTGATTCTTCATTTAGAAAGCCAATCCTTGCGCTATATCAATGCAAATCCTATACCTTGACTGTCACAGTTTTAGGCCCTTAAATCCTTGTGACAAAAAATAAGTCAATTAAATAATAAGTATATGCCTACAACTATCCATTCATATCTCCACTCAGAGATCACTTATTCCCTTAGGTCTCAGTGACCGAAGGTGGAAAGTTTCATTTCTAGTGGCTAAAATCTTGAACTGTAATCTAAAAAAAATAGTTGAGAAATAATTTGGTCATTTTGGTTAAATATTGGTGAGTTTAAATGGGTTAACTAAAGGCATTGTAGTCCAAAATAATATATATTTTTTATGGGATACATATATCTCTTGAATGCATTTAAAATTATAACAGAGTTTGTAACGCATGCGATCAAATGAATTTTTTTCTAATCTTTTTTTATACATCCTTGTAAATGGATATCTGCTTCAAGACTAAGCAAAAATTAGATAACAATTAGTTAAGAAATCACATTCACCTTGTTTATATGTTTATTACCATTGTGTCATACTTGCCTAATTTACCGGCAAATGGAAGAATATATAATTTAAAAGATCCTTGATGGCACATCGAGGGAAAACAGTGCATGCCTTTGGGGCCATAAATCCACAACGAAATATGAATGATGAACGGCCTAGATTATAACTTTTTCAATGGTATCAGCTATATAACTTTTTAAGCAGGCCACCGAGTTAGTCGCAACATTATAAACACCGAGTTGCTAGTTATCAACGTTTTGCAAGAAATTTATTTACTTTAGATCATCATACCGCATATACACAGAGGCCTAACAGTCAAAATCACAAACGCGTTATGTAAACACATTGCACATTATATATACATATAACACTCAAATTCATCAAATAGAAGCCAAGGAACTTCAACTTCTTAAGTTTTATTACACACAACGCAGTTTACAACAATCAATTTTATATCAAATAATTAGAGCACCAATTGAATTCTAAAGATCACCAAATCAAAGACAACCAAATATATACATGTGTAAATTTTCTCATCACCTACTCTAAAGACACCTTGATCCAAATTTTCTCATTACCTACTCTGAAGACACCTTCATCTTGATCAACGTACTTTGTAACTTCAGAAAGAAAGGATTAGCAATCAGATATCTTTCGACTACTGTAACCATAAAAATTCAAGTATTGAAATTGTATAAGTAAATTCAAATTTCCAAAATAGCCATAAAGTTCAATGAATGAAGTTTGTCATGGTTTTTTTTACCCAAACTCATAACCACAATCAAATTTTCAGCAAAAACATGATCAATACATTAAAAGGGACAAAGTATAATATAAAACACAATCTAAAACATTAAAAATAAACAAACTATACCGTTTGACTCCTGATGGTCTTCTACTTTTCAAAAGAGGCCGGAGTGATTTATCCACGGAACATATTTGATCCATCCACATCAAATGAAACGTTCAATAATGACCCTTTACAATATTAAATCATTATATTATATAGTGATTTAATGATAGGATCAATATTGAAAATTAGGGTAAATACATGTCGAGGGTAAATATGTATTTTTCAATGTATTTACCGTGGATGAATCAATTTTCTCCAGAGTAAACCCTTTTCAAAATCCAATTGTTTCCAAAATCTTGCATGATGATGATAAGGGGATCAACCGAAACTCTAGTAACCAAAATCTTTGAATTATTCTACACACCAAAATAAATTATTTGTGGATCCCCTTAATATCATCACGCAATAATTTTTTTGAGGTTTGTTGTTTTAGAATGGCGGCAGAGAATGGAGGGTTCACAATTTAGGGATCGTATGAAACCTTGGTTCAAAAGGTGATTGTGTATCTATGCTCCCGGATGGTCAAATAGAAGAGTCCCGTGTTTTTTTTAAATAAGTTACATTTTCTGCCTTTGATTATGTAAATATAACATTGAGGCCCATGTGTATTTTCAGTTTTTTGAAAAATGTAAATACAAAAATGTTTTTTTAACTCTTATAAGCCAAATTAAGAAATAATCATCTTTAATTATTTTTCAAAATCCAAAAAAATAAATCAAATTAAAAAAGTTATTACTAATTAAGGAATGATTTGATTTTTTTAAAATGCAAAAGTCCCCACTAAGGGTTTTGTTTTATTATATAAAAGATTTGTCATCTTTTTGCAACGATAATGTAGTAATACTAATTATATTTTTGCTATTATAACGTATATAAATAAAATATATCCATTCGTTAAAACTAAACATAATTTTGTTTATATAAAAAATAAACATAAAACAATTGATATTAAAAATTCTAAATTAATGTCTTGAGCAAGTACATTCTTCCGGAATGCATTGACATGTCATTTGACACACTGGGCAGTAACAATCATCATTTTCATAATATTCTATAAAGTCGCAATATGCGAATTCCCAATCATTTAGCCTTTCATTTTCCGCCATACTATGGGGTATATTAGCAGTTGTTTTTGCTTTTTTGGTATTTGTCCTCAAATCTTCAACATTAACGACTTCAACAACATTCGAACCGTGTCTTTTTTTGGTAGCACCAACTTTTAATGTGTTGTTTGATGTGGCCTTGATATTCTTTAAAAGGGGGTTCTCATCGTCATAAATCTGTGTCAAAATGTATACATCTGTGTTAAGAATTTTGTTGTACGTTATGTCTAAATGCTTTTGTTGAAACAATGAGTGCAATGAAAGAGTTTTTTTGGTGGTTAGTTATAATATTATAGAATCAATTAAATTTATGAATAAAGTATGTGAATTATGTAACGGTTGTCTTTTTGATTACCTTTTCGTCTTCCGAATCTTCGATGATTATGATATCCTTTGTTTTATGACCGTGGTTTTTTGGCAGGTCATCTGAAGAGATAGAAGAACGAAATAATTAATTATAAGATTTGAATTTACTTTTAAAAAATGAATGTATATATATAACTTTCTTGCGAGAACCATTTTATCTGCAAGAACTGAGAGAACCACCAAAAACATACATGCACGCCTTCAATAATTGTATTTTTGCACATATGTTCTAAAAACAACATATATGTTTTTAAAAAAACATAGTTGTTCTAAAGAATTTGATAAGAAATTGGAAATACAACATTTTTCTTTGAAGGTGTGCATGTATGTTCTTATAAGGCGTGCAACGACAATATTGCGGCCTTGTGTAAGGTTTTTGTGAAAAAAGAGGATGAGTTCATGATGATATTGAAGAACATAGGTGGATACTTACGATTATTGATGATTTGCATGTAGTTTTATTTTATTTTAAGGCGTGCATGTATGTTTTTTGTGGTTCTCTCAGTTCTCGCAAATAAAATGGTTCTCGTAAGAAAGTCCCCCTATATATATATATATATATATATATATATATATATATATATATATATATATATATATATATATATATATATATATAACTAGACTTCAAAGCCCGTCCGATGGGCGGGCATGACTTGTAAGCCCTCCCGGGCATATAAGCTCGCCCGCTGGGCGGGCATGACTTGTGATTATCGTTGAAAAAAGTAAGTTGACAAAAAATAAAGATATAGACATTCTAAATTATATATTGAATGGATTAAGAACAAAAAGAAATATACGTTTATCGAATATGAGAGAAAATATGAAGCTTGACAACCTTCTTGTTTACAAACTTATTTACATGAATATTGCATTCACTAAATCATAGATGGGCCAAGATGCCTGATTGACACCTTCATTCAAGAATCTTAACAGCCGGCACATTTCATTGAAGCGCTTGACTTTGACTTGTTACTGCAACATTTATAACTTCAGTTAGCCAAAATAATAGAATATATTATAAGTTAGACACCATAGACTCATTAATAACATACATTAAGATTCTAAATGTAATGCACAAATGCAGAAGAAACAATTTCACATCAAAATCTTTAATATAGAGTGAAGATCTCTAACTAAACTTAAACATGATGATAATCTCAAAAGTTCATTCCTTGCTAACATTCTTCACATGCGAAAAAATTATGTTCTAAGTTTGTTATATTATATACAATAAAATAGAGCCAATTATATATGATTAAAAAATTGTAGCCCGCCCGATAGGCGGGCATGACTTGTAATTATAATTTGGATGGTTTTAGTTATTCTAAAATTATTTTTAAGGACGTTTGTTTTATTTGGTTTGATGGTTTTAGTTAACTTAAAATTATGTTTTAAGTTTGTTATATTAAATACAATAAAATAGAGCCAATTATATATGATTAAAAAATTGTAGCCCAATTTAATAGACATTTAAAGTTTAGTTAAATTGTCCAAATATTGTCAAACTATTAGAGCTAAAAGCATGCATGAAAGTCAAGTTCAAACTTCATTGTCTATATGTTATTGACGAACAAACACAATTATAAAACATGCTATTTTCTCAAATAAAAACATATTTTATAAAGATCTAACGGTGACTTTTACTACCATTATTCAAATCCAAATAGATTCATGGTACTGTTATTACCATAACGCAACCCAAATAGATCCAGGATACCAAAGCAAGCGAGCAACTAAACAATTTAAAATTTTAAAGCATAATTAATTCACAAAAGGTGTATATTAGCGGAGACACTTTAACCTCAAGTGTCTTTCGGCACCAACCACTATCAACCTCACAAAAAATAGCTAAGGCAACTCTTCTGGCTCAGTAGGGCACCACCTTGAATAAGCACGATCGAGACTCAAACCGGTGACTTTTTATCCACAAAATCTCTCAGGTGGGCCCATGAGTTTTTTTAAGATGGGTACCAACTGAGCTAAAACCATTTTGTTTAAATCAGAACTAATGAATGCTAATGCAAAAAAACAAAAGGCATATTAATTACATATATTGTAAACATCCAGAAGACTATAAATGTTTAAACTGAATATTATCATACATAAATTTAGCAAACAATTAGGATTCTGAATTAGCAGTAATATTTACATTTTCCCTATTGGCTGCTATCACTTAATTATTAGTTTGAAGAATACTTGAAACTGGCAAGAAGTCCAAAGTGGAATTTCTTAATAACTGAACACAAAGACGCATCCTCAAGGCCTCTGACCTCACAATTATTTAGGTTGCAAGGTTTCTTCTTCATACCATCACCTTTGCGGAGTATCACTATCGGACTCCACGGTTTCGCAAGAAGCGACATCAAATTTTTAGTAATGTTAAGCCTGCATTAACCTTTACCACGTCCAACAGTGACCGATCCATAAGTTTATGAACTTTAAATTATTAAAAAAGATCACATCACTTGCAATGCCATAACATTAATGTGAATACAAATTTAAAACCAATCAACAACCATGCTCCTATAAAGAGCAAGAGTCCCTTATTCACCTATAATAATTTAAGAATATTAAAGGTTGAACATGTATTCCTTGAATTGATATAACATCCTTATTTTATTTCTTTCTTGGATGATAATATTATCAAATAAATACTCATAGTTATATATTGTCGTACCTTTCTGACTGGAGGTGCACCCGAGAGCAGGGACACGGGCCCAATTTTCAACGCCAGATTCAAGGGCCAACTCCTTATATTCCATGTCTACCTCTTCGAGGGTTTTTATGTGCTCACTTACAAAGCTGCACATTCACAAACACCAACTTAACATTAATGGTTTGACGATACATGAGCATTCAGAAGTGGAAAAACATACGGTTCTTTTATGTATGAATTGGGTAGACCAATGACATTTTTGTGAACGCGTAGGAACATTTTTAAGACAAACAATTTGGGGTTTTGACCCGTTCACATTTAAGCTAAAATTTTGGTATACCAGTTAGAGCAAAGATAACTTTTTTTTTTAAATCCTATACACAACATTCAAAATTTGGACGGCAATCAGATTATTTTTCAGCAACTCACTGTTTCTGCTCGAATGAAACCTTTCTCAAAGTCAGAATGGATAACTCCGGCAGCTTGGGGTGCAGTCATTCCTGACATATCAAATGGTAATGACATTAGTTACTTTATGTGGCATGTTACTATAATATCAATATTAACTAAGTATATATGTTATCTCAATCTTATGCGACTGAAATTCCCTCCCTTGAAAAAACATAAAAGAGAATCCACCAATCTTCTACCGTACACCAACAAAATATCAATGGAACAGGTAATTAACATGGCTAAATTTACATCAATGGCGAATGTAAATCCTTATAGGCATAAAGTAAAACACATTTCAGTCAAACATAACTTCGTATACATAAAGTGACTCAAACCTGCATGTATGGTCCATGCTTTAGTTTCCTGTATAAAGAACGAAAAAATACTATAATATGTAAAAATATACACAAATCACTCACTAAGAAAAACGTTTCAGTTTTCCTCACCTTTTCTCCAGAAGTGAAGCATGTACGTAAGCCAAGAAGGTTATATGTCGCCCTAATAAGATTTCCAAGCCTACTCTCATCTACGCCAAGAGACGTCAAAAACTCTGCTCTTTCTTCTGTTGGGAGTTCGGTTAGCTCTGACTCCACCTGCAATTAGAAAACTACTTAATTGCATCTAGAAAACACTTTTCAAGACTGGAATTGGATCTATCTAATGAAATCAACTGCTCCATTATAAATTAAAGAAAATGGGGCGGGATCATAATGAAGTTTACATCTCAAAAAACTTCAAAAGTTATGATGAATTTTTAATAAATTTTTTATTTGGCTATATCAAATACCTGTGCAGAGACAGTTACAATGCCTGACTGTAACTGAGAAGCGAGTTCCATGACGTTTTTGACATGAGGGTTACTGTCAGGAGTAGCTAAATCAGATTCCGCAACATTTGCCACATAAATCACAGGCTTCATTGTAAGCAGAATCCACCAATCTTCTACAGTACACCAACAAAATATCAATGGAACAGGTAATTAACATGGCTAAATTTACATCAATGGTGAATGTAAATCCTTTATAGTCATAAAGTAAAACACATTTCTGTCAAACATAACTTCGTATACATAAAGTGACTCAAACCTGCATGTATGGTCCATGCTTTAGTTTCCTGAATAAAGAACGAAAAAATATTTTAATATGTAAAAATATACACAAATCACTCACTAAGAAAAACGTTTCAGTTTTCCTCACATTTTCTCCATAAGTGAAGTATGTACGTAAGCCAAGAAGGTTATATGTCGCCCTAATAAGATTTCCAAGCCCACTCTCATCTACGCCAAGAGACGTCAAAAACTCTGCTCTTTCTTCTGTTGGGAGTTCGGTTAGTTTTGACTCCGCCTGCAATTAGAAAACTACTTAATTGCATCTAGAAAACACTTTTCAAGACTGGAATTGGATCTATCTAATGAAATCAACTGCTCCATTATAAATGAAAGAAAATGGGGCGGGATCATAACAAAGTTTACATCTAAAAAAACTTCAAAAGTTATGATGAATTTTTAATAAATTTTTTATTTGGCTATATCAAATACCGGTGCTGAGACAGTTACAATGCCTGACTGTAACTGAGAAGCGAGCTCCATGACGTTTTTGACATGAGGGTTACTGTCAGGAGTAGCTAAATCAGATTCCGCAACATTTGCCACATAAATCACAGGCTTCATTGTAAGTAGACAGAGATGCTGTATAGACTCCTTTTCAAAATCTGTTAAAGCCACTGATCTTGCTGGTTTTCCATCCATTAGTGCTTGCAGTATTTTCTCAAGGGCCGACTTTTCTGCCTCCTCCTGAAAATTCATCAAAATTATCACAAAAGATCAAATCATGTACCGGGAAGAATAATATTCAATAGCTGTTGAGGGCTATAAAACAATTTTCACTTTAGCTTTGACTTGTGAGTTACTCACTTTGCTCTTTTTGAGTTTCTCTATTCTTTTCTCAATCTGCATTTCTTGTACGATAGTCAGTTCAGTTCCATCAGTTAATCTTATTATAATTATATGTAGTTCCATCAGTTCATCTTATTATAACCCTGATCCAATAACTCATTTCCAGTTTCGATCATTAAATGCGAGTAGATGGTGACTTGACAGCTTAGCTATACTTACAAATTTAAAACATTTAGAACAAAGAGCGACAGAAAGTAAGAAAGTACACAAGAGCGTACTGATATACACACACCTTCGACGCTCTTCATCAGAGTCTATATCACTGAGTGACTCATCTTGTGAGTCTACTTGAGATCCTTCACTGTCACTACCATTAATTGCACCATCATCTTCGGTTAAATCTTTATTGGTCTGAAAAGTAAAAATTGGGTTTTAAAAAACATAGAAAATTTAGTTGATCTGCATAATAAATTATGAAAGGATATGAATCCGACATTCATCTTAGTAAATAAGTCGCTTTCAGTATAACCATCCTTCATTACGTCACTCTTCATCCCAGCTGCATTCCCTTTTCTTTCCTACAAATTTCAGTACAGTAAAAAATCTGCTATAATACCTTAAATTTTAGTACCGTGGATGAAGCAATAGATTCCATGTGTAGTTGCTTTAGGAGCCTCAATGATCTTCACATAAAAGCCCCTTTACGGAATTGAGTTCTGACCTCAACTCATAGCATTGTTTTACACGAAATTGCAGCACACAAATTCAAAAAAACTTGATTACCTTTTTTAAAACAATGGATTAAGCCAATAAGCACTTAGAGGGTGTTTGGATGACAACTTCTTACACAATTTGAGTTTAATTATCACAGTAGACACCAACATGATTTTGTCTCATATATGAATACAATATATAAGAAATTCCAAAGCTATAATTATGGATAGAGCATAACACATGAAGATCATTAAAGCATGTAGTAAATAATCAATGATAATAATTTTCAAAAGAGAGTATAACAGTGCCAAACACACTGAAAGTGGCAAAAACAAAAGAGGTACTCAGGTAATATGTACCTTGTTTGGACATGCTTTGTTTGAGTCACAGTAATATTGATCAAGTATGATCACCATCCACACATTCTCATATTTATCCCTGTTGCAGACAATGAATGATTTAAATGATCAAGAAGAAGCTAATGTAAAATAAAAGTACATCTTAAATTAAGGATTTAAGCCTAAAATTTACTTCAAGAATAAGATAAATGGATGGATTCAACGATCGAGTGGGAAAAGTTTTTGATTGTTTATCTTCTTCCTCATCTTCAAAAGCATGGTCTCTAAGCGATGGCCAGATCCAAACACAAACTTATCAGATATTGATGATGAGACCCTTGTTTCCTCTTCCTTTGATAATCTCTTCAAATCCAATAATAAGAAAAGCATAAAAAACAACACCTTTGATATAACAATTACGATAACAAATACAAATATCAGTTACAATACATGCATCTGTGTTCCCTGAGTATTAAGCCAATACATGCATCTGATATAACAATTACGATAACAAATACAAATATCAGTTACAATAAAGTGTGATCACGATGTTCTGAACAAACCATAATAAGTAACTTATTGTTATTGAAACATAGGCACTTATTTGTGTTCTAGGTTAGAGAGAGGAAGGTTATGTGTGTTTTGGGACAAACTAATATGATCACAGTAAAATAAAATAAATAAATAAAACCTCATGAGAAAACTTAGCATGCTACTTCCAACATCTGGTATTCTCAAACCTGCACACATAAAAAGAAGATGAGTAGAATTGATGAAAAAAAAAGGCTGAGCAAAAGATAAAATTAGGGTTGGGAGAAAAAGTATATTATGAATGAATGTAAGATTTTTTTTTAATTATGAATGAACCGTGATTTTTTATGTAGGTTTATATGTTTGATTAGGGTTACCTAAGTTGCAGGGATTCTCATATTTATCTCATTAAAATGGTCAATAATTGGTTGCCTAGGTTTATAGATTAGGTTTTGCAAGATATAATTCAAAAAATGTGTTGGTCTAGTGGTTATCATGTTTGATTGTGGACTAACAGACCCAGGTTCAAATCCAGCTCCATATATGATTTTTTGAACAAAAAAAAAACGAAATTTTATTAAAATAGATACAGCTTAGGTGGCAAAAAAATTCGAAATTTTAATGAAATGTTGCTTATGTGGAGTTATGACATGGCATTACTGGGCAATCCTGCATTTGATGACGTCATGCGCGTATTGATATATATATATATATATATATATATATATATATATATATTATATATATATATATATTTTTTTTTTTTTTTTTTTTTTTGGGTCTAACATACCTTACATTAACCCAAAGACCAACTAAAAACAATTGAACAAATCCATGGTTCTAAATATACTGAAGTTACATCAACCAATTCAATATGTATATAGATAATATCACTTATATCATATAAAAATTGAAAAAGATGTTTCAACAAAATTGTAAAAAGAAACCTGTAGATTTTTGAAGATCTGTTGGCTGTTATTGAATGAGAAATCGTATGATGAATTTGATGGAATAAAAAACCTGGAGAATTGAGTATATATAAGGTGTGAAGTCGGTTTATGTGTTTCTAAGAATTGTAATATAATACAAATTCGTATTTGTATTGTATTAGGGAGTCTGTATTTTTTGCAAAAATTTACATTCTAGTCCTAAAAAATAAATAAAGTTAAAAAAAACAAAAAAAAAAAACAGGAACTTACATAACACATCAACCGAATTGCAAAACACATCATATTGTATTTGTATTCATTGTAGCAAAACACATCCGAGCATCTAATGCAGCTGCAGTAGTACTAAGAAGATAATGGGTCAGCCCATTCTTTTACCAAACACTATTAGTGCCCTTTGATATATCTGTAATGCACAATTCTGCTCTAAAAGCTTTGATAACAATCATTCTCTTCATGGTACATGTAGATGGCATAACCAGAGAATGCCTGTAACCTCTGGTTGTTGTAACGAAGGCCGGTCAAATCCCTGTAAACGATACACAAATAGAAATTGAGGCCCCAGATTACACTGTAGAGATACCAAATAATTGTTATCCCGCAAAACTACAATAAATGGTTTTGTAATATCATCATTCTAGAATGGATAATGGTCTTGACAGATTGTGCCGGGTGTTGACAAATTTCTTGCAGAAGAATGTCTACCGAGAAGAAAGAAGCTCTAGTCTCTGTCACTATATCGTTGACTAAAAAATGTGATATTTAAGCTTGTGTGGTTGTGTATGACATTCCAGTGTGCAACAAATGAAGGGAGTACCATCATATACAATCCGCACAAATGAAGGGAGTATACAATCCCAAACACGTCCTTATCAAACAACATTGTAGTGTACAATGGGAAAAGATTGGACTTGAAGGGCAAAAATTACCTTCAAAAGCATCTGCAGGTATAATAAATAAGATAATCCAAACACCGCCTAATTTTCAGCCCGACACTTGTATCAAAAATTGATTACACAAAAACGCCAAAATTTCAAGACATGGAAGTATAATAAGCTTTCATAGTGTTTGACACTATACCTAGCTTCAATTTTCATGTCTATTAGTCTTCTACGATACTTAAGTAGCATTTATAACACATCCCAAAAATAATAAGAATCCAAACTTTACCAACAATCAAAATCCAATTGGTCATCTAAAACTTGATACACAAATTGTACATTTTTTTATAACACATCCCAAAAATAAATATTTGTAGCGATTGATTTCCTCAAAGTAATGATAAACCTACGTGATGTTGTACAAACTAAGGGTGAATCTCAATCGATTGATTGTAGAATAGTAGGGATGGTGGATCCCGTGTATTTTTATAAATTTACAAAAGATGTCTATAACTATGACAAATAACAAAGAGACCCATGTGTATTATACATTTTTTTTAATAGAAAACGTTTTTTAAAAGTTTTTTTGACAAATTTAGAAATAATTGACCTATTTAAATTTTCTACATGTAAAAATTAAAATTTAATTAAAAAAATTACCAAAAAAGGAAGTAATTTTTTTTTTTTCAAATGAAAAAGTCCCCACTTGGGGTTTTGTTTTATTATATAAAAAGATATTATTGAGCTTATTAGTTAGCCTTGAAGACAAATGATATTTGTGCGCGACAGTCTCGGCAAATAACACACGGTTACATCTTAATTATTGAGATAAATTAGCCTCTTGTTATGATCTATAGAAGAAGTGCATGTACATTTTGTACTTATCTGTTACATCTTAATTATTGAGATAATTAAGAGATTGATTGACACTTTCGTTAATGACCTGTTTCATGTCTTTGTTTCTAAGCGTAATTTTCCATACCTCAAAGTGATTAACCACAAACAGGTTCATGTTAATGCATATGCTGAAAGCGTGTAAATGAAAGCAATTCATGAAAACACACATATTTCTGAACAAGACTTTAGAAGCTCCTTTTGAGATGTCCAAGTTTTAAACCAACACTCCTTTTTCTTTTCCGAATGTCAACCTGTCGTGCCTCAAACGTTACACATCTCTCGGTTTAAGTACATATTCAATTTTCTCATTTCACTTTATTTTCATTTGCGGAAAACAATTGCAATAAATAATGCCTAAACCCATATAATTTAGTCAAGTTAAGTTTTAATCTATAACATCAGATAAAGGAAACGTTTAAAGTAGTTAAATGACAAGTATTATTATTGGAACAAAAATAGGCTCCTCAATCAAAGTTAATGGAGAACATCTTTTATGCATGGTGGTCTTTTATGAGTTATGACTACATAGAAATGAAGTTTGGAAAATTGCACAAACCAGATGATTTGATAGGCTCGAGTATTTCATTAGCATGTTGTTTTATTATATTCCCTGGCATTGAGTTTGTCGAGCAAGTGACCAATGTTGGGTCTTGGAATATAGAAGCCCAATGGCTAGCTACAAGCCTATAATGGCCATTTATTTGTAAGCTTGGCCCAACACACAAACTGACAAAACAAAGAAAATGGTGGTAACCCACCCTGTTTTCAATTTGTTGGTAAACGCTAAAAATAAAGGCAACGAAACATAATCAACCAACTGATCTAGTGGAATGATAAATGAAGCAATGCCAGCAAAATCCATATTTATATAGCCCAAAATCCATCGGCCTGTTCTGGTCCACTGGGCCATAACCCAAAGTCCAAAAATTATAAGTATATATATACTACTAAACCCCATTTGAAACGGCGCCGTACGATGAACAGTAACTCGCAGCTTGGGCTCCCCGCCTTTTTTTTGCCTGCTACCTAAGACCCAATCCAATGCCATTTTTGACGTTATAACAACACCGCACCATAAACACACACAACAACGGATTAACCTAGAAAATTCATGAACCGTCTTCGCATCAAACCCTTTGTTATCAAACCTGTGGCTGCTATTGTTGGCGTTGAGGTCATGAAGAAGATGGGGAAGAATTATGAGCTTCAAGATCGGTTATCCTGTGGTGGTGATGGCGGATTGCGGATTTATTTAACTAAGATTGGGGGTTTTGCTAATTTAGGGTTTCTTTACAAATTGTTGGACTTTTTATAAACTTTACGTTTCCTATTATATGATTGGTATCATCTTTAATTTTTTGCTACAAGATTCAATTTAGGGTTTGATTTTTTTTGGGGTTTTCTTTGTACAGGAGTTGTCTGCCTCAAGGTTTGAGTTGCTGCGATGGATTATTAGTTACAATTTTTTAAATTTTTCCAGGTAACTTTTTATGTTAAATTTCCAGTGGTTTTCGGATTTTTTGTTTTTTATATGCTGTAAATTTGATATATTAAGTATATGTTATAAAAATGATTTTTTTTAATTGTTTTTTTACTGTAAAATGATAAAAAAAAAAATGATGTTAGTAGTGTTTAGATTAGCTTACTTCTTGGGTTTAATAAACGGAAATTTTATTTGGAATAAGCAGTTGCCTATGGTATGTGATTTTGTAGGTATCCATTAATTTCTGATGTCTTAAGTTAGTTCAAAAAATATCCGAGAAAACGCTTAAATGTTGCGTAAATAAAAGATAAGAAAAAAAAAATGGCACCAAAAGAAAATGTATGTTACCGCCGTCTGCGTTGTTGGTGGACTATGAAAATGTGTCTTTCTCTGCAGGATTCGATCCAAAGAAATTGAAAAAACATGGACCATCTTGCAATCAAACTACTGGTAATTCGTTGTATACTGTTTTATGTAAATGTTTATAAGTTGTTTTCATACAAGTGTGTTCTAACTATTGGTTTCTTTCATGTCATATAGGCGAACGTACACTTTCTGATTACGTAAATCAGTATGTCGTAACTGCTGTTGTGCATGCTACTCAAACTGTCGGTATGAGACAGCCTATCACGCAGACGGAGCGCGTTTGTTCTCTCCCGGTTCAACAGGCTGTAGTGCAGCATCCTTCCCTATCATTTTCGTCTATAGGTTACTATTATTGTCCTTTTTCATTGTCACATATGTTTTAGTCGTTCATGTTTCCACATCAATGTGTTCCGTGGGTTGTTTTCTCTAATGAGTTATAGTATTATGCGCAGGCCCACGTAGTGGTCCCTTGCTACTGGACTTTGCAACAGGAATGGTTCACCATACGACGTACGATGTTGTGTTAGAGACGTTTCAGGTTGGCCATGTTATGCGGAATACAAGTACACCTCCTGTACCTTCCCAAGTTTCACGCTCAACAGTTGGCAATAAGCGCAAAAGACCAGTGGAAGGTACCGTTATGTTGTTTTAGATGAATAATGTCTTGCATTAGATGTCGGTAAAACTGTTATCGATGCTTTCTTTTCGACTATTACTTATACTAAATGTTTTTGTGTTTTTTTCAACTTGCAGCAACGCCTTTTGGTGCCCAACCTCTCAGTAAAACGACAGTTCCCTGACCGTCTACCATAGCTGAACGTCGCTGTGTTGCTACAGCGGCTTCACAGACTCCACGAGTCCACGAATCTGTAAGTGAATTTACACTCAGTTATTCGGTAGTTTCAACTGCATCAAAATGCTATATTCACATGTGAGTATATACAGGTGTAGTTGATAGTCAAAGCAATGGACCCCACAAACACATCCTTCCGCCACCAACCTCTTGCACTTTTTCTTTGTAATGCCCCTAGATTTGTAATGCCCTGGGCAGTTGCCCACCTCGGCCACAACTAGCCCCGGCCCTGGATTTAACTCTTATATAATATCTGTATTGCCAATAACCTCTTGCACTTTTTCTTTGTCCAGGAATTACAACAGTCAAACGATTGTATTGTTGGGCAAGACGCGCCTTGCAGAGACCCTACAACCGATGTGGGTTTCAGTATTTCTGAAACTCCAACGTTTCGGGGTATGCTTTTGAAAAAACACGTACATATGTTTCTGTATACGTTTTGACAAAGTATTTACAGTTTTTCCTTTTGTCAAATAGGTTTAGTAAACAATCAAACATCAGTGGTATTGGACTTTCGTGAAGGTGTACCACATCTTAATGGCCCGCAGCAGCTAGACTTTGAGGCTGGTGTTGTGCACAGGGGTCTTGCACATGAGTATACACCGGGATACTGGATGTCAAATGAATTTGTCATTGGCCATGACCAATACCCTGGACGACAAATTGACAGGTCGTTTATAGGAGCAACTGTCTAAACATGTGCAACAACAGGTCTATTCATGTTTCAAAGTTTTCAATATCATGTTCGTTCTCTATGTATTGTCTATTGTATTAACTTGCGTATGACATGTTGTCAAACTATATACATCAGGTACCGCTGTAGATGGTTCCAGACCATATGCCCACAAGCGCCGAGTTCGTCCTTCTGTGACAACATGTGTGAAACTTTTATAAATCAAACTTTCCAAGGGTTCTGAATGTAGTTGGATATGCGGGCGACTCATGGCTGTCACTTGCCTATAGCAGCCAAACGTACATTCACAGACTCTTGGAAAAAGGCGACGCGCCGACAATTCTAGAGGTATCTGCAACTACTTTTGAGCTTCATTCCGTCAAGTTTTTTTCAAACTATGTAAGCTCGGAGTCAGGATGTGAAAACTATTATCTGTTACCTGTCCGTTAACTATTGTCCCAAACCTTTATTTGATTTCTTTCCAAATGTTCCATGCCTGGGTTTCTATCCATTTTATTGCAGATTGATTATTGCAAATTGATTTTGAAACTATTACTGCTAATGCTTTGTAAGCGAATGAATCATGTCTGTTCAGGAAGTCTTAGAAATTGGGTATAACAAAGATGGTAATTGTTGATTGGGCCAAGAGGATGAGGTGGTATTGGGTTGTCGGTCGAAAAAAATGAAAGGTGCTAATGTTTTGGTATTTGGGTTTAGTTGAAACAAATGATCAGTGATTTTGAACTGATACAGGCGATGATGATATTATTGCTTTTGTGCATTTATGCTTTTGCAACTACAATGAGCTGCTGGAACGTGTTGGGTGCCACAGACCCGGATCTTGCCGGGGCATCACAATATCGTGTTTGCAACCCAAGCGGGTCAGATACCCTTTTATCCGGTTCCAGCTCGCATATCTGAGCCCGACCTGATTTTACCTTATATGTTATTTTTTTATGCATTTGACAATTTAATGATGGGGTATTAATTTGTTGACATGGGTCTGATGATACTATAGGGCCCTTAATAAGTTAATGATGGGGCGTGTTGGCGTTTCATCAGTTTAGGTACTGCTATGTGACAACTTATGTTCCTTTTGCTAAAAAAGTTTCAAATGCAGTGATGTCCTTTATATGGAACACATAAGCAGCATCACCCGTGTAGTTAAATGAGGTCTGCTATCCTTTTTTTTGTTATATTATTTCATATACAAGTTTGATTTTAATTGACTCGAATGCATAGAAAATACACTTTTGCCCAAAATTGGTATCCATTTTTTTTTTCTTCCTATTTTGATCTGTAACATCTGGAATACTAATTTTTCAGTATTCATGCGCCGACGGGTATACGACAAATGCCAGAGTTGGGTGCACTCAACCAAGATGTGTGGCCACGATTAGTGTCGCCAAAAGAGTGAGAAAAGAGATGGATATGGTATTCATTTTGGATATATAACTAGACATACCACTGTTATAAGGGCAGGTTGGATAAGAAAGGTAAGATTTAGTACCACTATGATAAGCAGTTTCTAGAGTCAATTCCAAACGCCCTTTAATGAACAGTTTGTACACCAACTTCATTCCAATTTTCAGTATCTGTTCTTTTACTGTTATTGGCTATAATGTATACGAAAAAAAAAAATCAAATTCCAGTTGATACAAGCTTTTCGTGCTGAAAAAAATGGTTATTGTCAAATGAGCAGTTTCAGATAGGTTATACAGGCCACATATTTATTGATGTAATAAAAACTTAAAAGGTTTACCCCTTGGTGAAATAAGTTGTTTTTGATAATTAGCTCATTATACATATTGCCTATGATTGGAGTTAATGGTTCACATTTTTAAATTGCAGTGGGTATTTTATTACAAGTAATCACGGCTGCTTTGATATGCCAAGAAATTGAGAGCATATTTGTTATAAGTGTCGTGGTTGACTCCGGTGTTGTTTCTTGCATTTTGTTTTCTGAATATTCGCTCCTTTTGTGGTGGCCTCATGAACCTGGTGTTGGACCCATTCTCTATTTGGTTAGTGCCTTTACTAATTTACATTCATATAGCATATTAGCTTCATACTATATATACACATATATAGTAGAAAATTACCGTCCAATAACCAACGCGATAAAATGACGCCCGGCAGCAACGCGCCGGACCGTCGCCAATCTCGTTATAAGTATATACTATAGAGCGAAAAATGCGACGTCAAATAATAACAACAATAAATATATACTATAGAGCGAAAACTACGACGTCAAATAATAACAACAACAAAACCCTAAGTATAAAGTCCAAAAATGATCAATTAAGCGAAAACACACGGGGCTAAATCAACCAACAACAGCAACAAAATCCGAAACATCAAAGCATAAAATCAGCAAAATCGACAATTAAGTGCAACAAAATCCCAAACTTCAAAGCATAAAATTAGCAAACCCGACAATTAAGTACAACAAAATAAACCGCGAACAAAGTAACAACAACAACAAAACCCTAAATCTAAAGTCCAAAAATCATCAATTAAGGGAAGTATACTACCGTAAATCAAGTAATAGTAGCAACTACATACTACCGTAAATCAAGCAATAGCACCAACTACTGGAACAAAACTCTAAATCTAAAACTAAAAAAAAAGATTATGAAAACATGAAACCTACAACATAGAACTGCGATCTGTATAAGATAAGCTCATAAATTGTGAAATCTAGATAAGATAAAATCCAAAGATGTGGGTGTAATTAAAGTGACACTGTACCAATAACAGATGGCTTAATAATAACCATAAAAGAACCGCCTGTTCATCCGCTCAGAGAGTAGAGAGTATATAATCCCAAACATACGATGCTATAGTTAGGTGGGAAGTACTATCTAAGCAATACGACGTAGCACCACTTTGTATAATACGACATAGTATCGTTTGTATAAAGACAGAAATAAGGCCAGGCCGGCTGATTTTGGGCTCATGCAGGCCCATTTATTTTTTCTGTAGCAAAACGCATCGCACAACGACGTCGTGACTGACGCTCTATAAGATATATTTATAATGTATGTTGATGCTACTACTGTTTGGTTATATAGAAACTTTTTTTTTTTTTTTTTTTTTTTTTTTTTTTTTTTTTTTTTTTTTATTTTTCATCTATATCCTTGAAAAAGTTGGATATTATGTCAATATCTTTGCAAATTTTCTAATTACATAAATATCCTTTCAAAACTTTATAAATACTTGTGTATATCCAAAAAGTGATTAAATTATTTTTATAATGATTTAATTTCTAAAACTATTATTTACCTCTTATTTAATAAGTAAAATGATCATTTTACCCTTTCTTTAATATTACATACATACCCTCTTGAAACATAAAAATCACAAGTTTACCCAGATATAAATATAACCAGCAGGGAAGCCCGCGCGTTGCAGCGGGTTATTCAGATAGTTGATTTTTGTTGTACGATGTTTGTTTTACGTTTTGTAGGTTCACAATTATTTTGTATTTTTGTTAGATTTTTTTTTTAAATTAATTTTTTTAGAAAAAATAATTTTATAGTTTTTTGAAAATATTTTTTTTTTGAAAATATTTTTTGAAAATATATATATATTTTTTTTTTCAAAATTTTATTTTTTCGAAATTATTTTCCCTGAAAAAAAAAAAAAAAAAAAAAAAAAACATTGCTGCGGGAGTGTGGTGCTAAGTATTGTTTTTCTTAAAAAAATAATTTTTCTAAAAAAAATTTTTTTTTAAAAAATTAATTTATTATAATTTTTTTTAAATTAAAAAAAAAAAAGTACTGTAGCTAATTTGAAAATTTTTTTTCAATTTTTTTTTTTTTTTTTTTTTTTCAAAATAATATTTTTTCGAAATTATTTTTTGAAATTTTTGAAGGACTCTTTTTGCAAAGAACCGCGAACTTCAGGGGTATTTTTTGCCAATTTTCAAACAAATTTTTAGTAAAAGGACTACTTTTGCAAAGAGTTGTCAACTTCAGGGGTATTTTTTGCCAATTTTGAAACATATTTTTTGGAAAAGGACTAATTTTGCAAAGAGTTGTCGACTTCAGGGGTATTTTTGCGAATTTTTGAAACAAAAAAAAATAAATAAAAAATACTGTAGCAGTACTGTAGATGGTACTGTATCAACGTTTCTCATGTTTTAATATATTGATGATACTGAATCATATCTTGAATTCTCATAAAGCTTCATGTTACCTGATGATAAGCAAAAGCCAATCTAATAAGACATGTGACACATTATAGCTTATATTATTACAAATTAACTTCTATGAAAAGCACATTTAATGGAGATTAAAGATACGTAGTCACTAATGAAAAAAATCAATCAATGCCATTAATGGTTGTTCCCAAACTCAAACTTCCAATCGTCACTTTCATAATTTTTTTTTTTCTTGTTTAAGTGTTTCAAATGATCTCAAGAATATTAAATCATTTGTTTTCATACTGTAATTCATTAATAACCAAAGAGAAATCAAAGATAGTTAAACAACTTACCGTTATAAACTTGTTTCGAGATTGGGTTGTGAGAAGATGGTGACTCCTTCACCAGAAGATGAAGAGACCAGTGAAAAAGAGAAACAAATTACATCAATTATTTTGATTAGGGTAAGAGGGGTAAAATAGTAAATAGCATTTAACTTAGGGATAATTGTTTATAAATGTATCGAACTTGCCAACTTTTACTATGTTGTGTAGTAACCTTTTTTTTTTACAATTGTGTGTATCCACCTTGCTAATCCTTACTATGTTGTGGCCAATAAAAATTTACCCCGTATTTTGCTGACATGGCACTTTGACTTCGTTGACTCCGTTATAATACATCCGTTACCGTTAGTGTACCCCGTTTCTCTCTCTATAACCCTAATCCGCCCATTATTTTCCCGCCCATAAAAAACTCACACCCTTATTTTTCCCCCAATTTATTCTCTCTCTCTCAAACCCTAATTTCTACTTACTAGTTTCAATCGAACCATCTTAACACCAATTTTTTTTTGTTTTGAATGCGATTCAAGGTATGTTTTGCTCTTATATATCTTAATTGTTCTTTAATTAGATTTTAGAATTAGACCTAATATTAAATTTCGTATTTTGTAGAATGGTTATACCTGGACCTGATGGTATTGATTTGGACGTGTGGAATGATGGGATTTTTCGGCATAAACCTTTAAGATATGACGATGGTGTGATTTTAAAGATGTATGTGGCCAGGCAGTCGTATGAGGAGCTTAGAAAGTTGATCAAGAAATCACTTATGGCTTCGCGTATGTTTGGTATGTATTATAGACTTCCTCAGTGTGATTTAGATTATGGACTAATCAAAGTAGAAAATGACACTGATTTGATTCACATGTATGACCTGTCCAAATTGCATGGTGGAATAGAAATGTACATTGACCATTGTGACATTGACCTGTCCAAATATTTAGCACAGCCTGACCCTAGTACATTAAGTGATGGAACATCTGCTAAAAGACCAACCCCTAGGAAGAGGTATTGCAATGAGTTTACACAAGAAGAAATGATAAATTGGGATGAATTGGAGGCTGAAGCAGAGAATGATAAGGATAAGGGTAAAGGGAAAGAGAAATTGGCAGTTGATTACTTAAGTCCTGGTGAAGTACATTCTGATGATAGTAGTGAGAGTGATGGGATTCTTTCTAGTGATTCTGATGATAGTGAGTATTCTAACAAGTCATTTGATTACTTAAGTCCTGGTGAAGAAGAGCTTATTCAACTTAGAAGGAGGAAAGCCAATAGAACTAAGGAAAGATCAATACCCATACCAGACATGACTGCTAATCCTAGTAGGACTAGACCAAACCTGGAAAACAAAAGTGAAGTTTTAGTTGAGCATGATGATTTTTTGTCTGAACTGTTAAGAAAATTGAAGGGTGACGATTCTGATGAAAACTTACAAGACCCTTTTGTTGGTGTTGAATCAAATCAAGATAAGTATCCTACTCATGATCAAACAACTCATTGGAAATTGAAGGAGCCAAAGGTAATTATTTATAACTCTATATACAATGTAATACAATGAGTTCAATAATGTATGCACTGATTATTTATACTTTGTTAATGTGACAGCTCAAAGAAAAGTATGAAAGTGCTGCACAGTTGAAAGAATGCATCACATACTATGCATTAGCCAATGGCTATTCAATATGGTATGAAAGGACTTCAAAAGACGCGATCATTGCAGTTTGTGGACAAAGAAAACCAAAAGTCAAAGATCCTGACCTAGGTAAACAAAGGAAGCAATTCAGGTACCCTAGTGTGTGTAGTGAAGATACTCCTAAGTGTAGTTACAGGTTGTATGCTAGATGGATGCTTGATGAGCAAACCTTCCAAATTATATCTTTAAAACCTCAACACACTTGTGTCAGAAATTTTGAGTTTGGGTCATTAGTTGATTATAAGTGGATTGCTAAACATTTTGGTGATAAAATTAGAAAGAATCCAGAAATTAAACTAAAAGATATAGCTGATTTAGTCAAGAAGAAGTATAATTGTACTATTACGCCTAATCAGTGTAGAGCTGCAAAGACTAAGGCCTTAACAGAGTATGAGAAAACTCTTGATGAACACTATGCCTTAATTAGATCATATGGCAAAGAGTTGTTGGATAGTAATCCAGGGTCTACAGTTAAACTAGGAGTGACAAATAGTGATGACAAGACCTTTTTTGATAGGTTTTATGTATGTTTAGGTGGGTTAAAAGAAGGGTTTAAGAATGGTTGTAGAAGGGTAATTGCATTGGATGGGTGTTTCCTAAAGAAACCTAATCATGGTGAGATATTGACTGCCATAGGAAGAGATGGGAACAATCACATTTACCCTGTTGCTTGGGCTGTGGTCAGTGTAGAAAACAAAGAAAACTGGTGTTGGTTTTTAGAGTTGTTAGGAGATGACTTAGACATGCCAACTGGTCAGGGTCTTACACTGATGTCTGACCAGCATAAAGGACTAATTCAGGCTGTCAAACAGGTTATGCCAGATGCTGAGCACAGGCAATGTGCTAGGCATATATATGAAAACTTTAAGAAGCAATTTAGTGGTCTTGAATTTAGGAACTTGTTTTGGGCAGCATCTAAAGCATCTTATCCACAACAGTTCAATAAAATCATGGAGACAATAAAATCTGCAAACCCAAGTGCACATCAGTTCTTGATGGATAAAAACCCCGAAACCTGGTCTAGGGCATTTTTTCAGTTTGACAGAGGGTGTGAGGCAGTTGAAAATGGTTTTAGTGAGTGTTTTAACGCTGTCTTGGTTAGTGTTAGAGACAAACCACTTCTGACAATGTTGGAGGCCATGAGGGTCATAGTGCTTGAAAGGATGAACATAATGAGGAAGATTTCTGCCAAATGGACTGATGACATATGTCCATCAATAAAGAAAAGACTTGACTTACTAAAGAATCATATGAGGTATGAATTTAATTACTTTGACTACTATTTTCTGAGTATATTATCTGTCAAATACTAATTCTTTTAAAATTTTAGGTATTGGCATGTAATTCCAACTGGTGGTAATGCATTTGAAGTGAGATCAGGAAGTCAAGCTTTCAAAGTGAATATATCTGAGAGGACATGTAATTGTAGAATATGGCAGCTATCTGGGTTACCATGTGTGCATGCCACATGTGCTATTTTCAAGGTAAACATGCTTCCTGAAGAGTTTGTTCCAAATTGGTTTAGAAAAGAGATGTATTATGCTGCATACCATAATTACCTTAGTCCAGTTGCTGGAATTGAATTTTGGCCTGATCAAAGCCAATACTCCACTGTTTTACCTCCAAAGCCTCAGAAGATGCCAGGAAGGCCAAGAAAGAAGAGAATCAGATCTAAGGGTGAAGGTGGAAGTGGGACAAGGATGTCTAAGGTAGGGATCAATATGACTTGTCAAAATTGTTACCAAGTTGGACATAACAAAAAAGGGTGCATGAACCCATCTGTTGCAAAACCTTTGAAGCAAAAAAGAAGGGTTGGTAGGCCAAGTAAAGGTGATTCAGATCCTCCAAGTGGTAACTCTGCAACTGGTCTGGGTGGGACTACTGTTGGTGGGTCTGGTAGTGGGTTAAGGGGGTCTGCAAATGCTATGGGTGGGACTACTGTTGGTGGGTCTGGTAGTGGTGAGTTTGGGTCTGCTAGTGGTGAGGTTGGGTCTGGTCCACTAAAGGGGCATCATATACCTGGGTTAAGCTTTTCACCTCCAAATAAAAGGTCATTCAACAGATATGGTGGTGTTAAATTTGCAACAAGTCCATCAACAGTAAGAAGGGTTAATCAAAAGGTCCAAAGGGGGTGGCATACTTGGTTTGGTGATGATGCTAATTATGGAAGTCAATCCAATGCCAATGAAGCTGTTGCTGCAAGTCAAAGAGAATTGCATATGCCAAGTCAAGATGAAATCCCAAGTCAAGCTACCAATGAGCATGTGCAGATATCCCAAGAAGTTCAACCAAGAAATGTGCAACCAACAAAACTGCAACCAAAAAGAAGGTTACCCAGTCAAAGAATCTTGCAACAAAAATTGTCAAAAACTGTTCATGGTGAAGGAAGCTCACAAAACACTGCAGTGAACTTAGATTAGGTTATGCAGTTAGATTAAGTAGTTAAGTAACTTTATATTGCCATATTTTGTGTATTATTTTTGGCAATATAAAACTTGCAAATATGCAGTAGTTAAGTAACTTTATATTGCCATATTTTGTGTATTATTTTTGGCAATATAAAACTTGCAAATATGCAGTTGACTATGTAACTTTAGATTGCCTTGTTTTGTTTAGTATTTTGGGCAATCAAACACTAGTAACCTGATATGTATGTTGCTTGACTTTATAAAGTCAACTATCTAATTTAATGCAGTATAATGCTTTTCTATGTATGTTATTTGTCCATAGCTGCAAAGAATCTTTATTTTTACTGTTTTTTTCTCATCCTGCACCATCACTATTTGCAGCATTGAACCATCATTGACTGATATGTATGTTGCTTGACTACTTTTTACTGCAACATTGACTACTTTTTTTTTCTCATCCTGCACCATGACTTTTGCAGCATTCATTGCCCAAAATGAAACACCAAACACCACTTAACCTCTATAAAAACCCTTAAGCACCAACCAACCCATTCAAGCATCTGAAACTCAAACACTACAAATTGAAATTATGTCTTCCAACAAGCAAAAAGGTTTGTCTTGTTCATGTACATACTTATATCTGCAAACATGAATTCTGTTACAACATTGACCTTTTTTTTTTTTTTTTTTTTTTTTTTTTTTTTTTTTCACAGAGATCATCAACATTTCAAGCAGTGAATCAAGTGATTGGAGTGTAGGATGGGAAGGCTACTTTCCAAAGGATTATACTGGTTCATGCACAAAAAAGGAGGATGGTAGAAAGATTCCAGCTCCAAAACAGGATGCCAAACAAGCTTTTGATGCCAGGATTAAGGTTCTAGGCCTTCCAAATGCTGTAACTTGTGAAGACATTGGTATCAAACCATTTGCTCTAAAAATGCCCAAAGATTGTTCAAAAGGGAAAGGAAAAAAAATAATGGGTTAGGAACTACTTTCATTGTATCCCTTGAATAAACATGTTGTATCCCTTATGAACCACTTCATATGACTTTCTAAAGTCAATTTTCTAGTGCAATGAAGTAACTTAACTTTATAACAGTCTACAAATACAACAAAGTTACAACTGCTATCATTTATACCATTGAAAACTGCAACTTTTTCATTGCTTTACAAAAGTTTGACTTTATGCAGTCAAAGTCCATTACATTAGCCAACAACTTCCTATTTTCATTCATAAGTAACCTAAATCAGCTTCCTATTTTCATTCCAAATACAACACAAAAGACAATCAAAATCCCAATCAAAATCATAAACAGTTTATCATACAATTGTAGCTTTGACTTGGTGCAAGTCAACTCATCAGCCAATAACTTCTTTTCCATAGTTAGGACATGAATTTGTTCTTGCATCTCATTCCTTTGAATCCCTCTCTTCCCCTTCTGGTGCTCTTCCCAAAGCAATTCCCTATAATAATCACTAGGCAAGTCTTCATCAAAAAACTCATAATACCCACACTTAGGGCTTGCATATTTGGGGCAAGCAATGAATCTTTTCCCCGGATTCTCCCTTGTCCATGCGGTTTTCACTGTCATTGCAAGACCACATCCACAGTACGGTTTAATAAACTTCCCAATCACTCTTGGTGTGCCAGGAGCATACTGAGCCATGATTTTGGGTTTAATTTTATTTTTGATGGATGAAATTTGAGTGTTGTATGTGTTTGGATTTTTAGGGTTCGTATAAATTGGGTGGGAGGGATACTGGGTGTGATTTGGGTGGGAATATGGCCGTTAATAAACGTTAAAGAAAGAGACAAAATAATGTCACGTGTTGGTCACGTGTTTTAGCAAAAAACGGATTGCTTCTTAATTACCCCGTTAAGTGATAACATAGTAAGGATTAGCAAGGTGGATACACACAATTGTAAAAAAAAAAGGTTACTACACAACATAGTAAAAGTTGGCAAGTTCAATACATTTATAAACAATTATCCCTTTAACTTAATACTATTAGATATTACTTTTAGAAATTAAAAATCATTATAAATATAATTTAATTAGTTTTTGGATGTACACGAGTATAAGTTTTGAAAGGATATTTTTGTAATTTGAAAATTTGCAAGGATATTGACGTAAGAAAAAATTACACGTTTGGTTCTTGTGGTTTGCTCAGATTTCATGTTTAGTCTCTAACTCGTTTTAATTACACTCATTTAGTCCCTATTTTGGATGGGCCGTTAGTTTGACCGTTAAATGTTTAAATAATATTTGCCCGTTAGTCCTTCCGTTAATATATTTTGCACCGTTAGTCCTCATTTTCTAAAATGAATTAAAAAGGGCATCATGGCTCGAACTCAGGTCTTGTTGCCCAAATACCAATGCCCCAGGACTAATCCAGTGGTGTAATTATATCAAAAGAAATTCTATTTAACTTTTTTTTGGCTCAAACTCGTTGTTATCCGTTTTCGTCTGTTTTTATACGTTCTCATCCGGTTTTTACGTTTTCGTCAATTTTTTTACATTTTGTCCCTTTTTTTACGTCCTCCTCCGTTTTTTTACGTTTCCGCCCTTTTTTTACGTTTTTGTCTTTTTTTTACGTTTTTATACATTTTCGTCCGGTTTTTACGTATTTGTCAATTTTTTATGTTTTTGTCCCTTTTTTTACATTTTCGTCCGTTTTTTTACGTTTTCGTCCATTTTTTACGTTTTCAACCATTTTTATCTGTTCTCTTCTGTTTTTTTTACGTTTTCGTCTGTTTTTTTTACGTTTTTATACATTTTCATCCGTTTTTTTACGTAGTTGTCTATTTTTTACGTTCTTGTCCGTTTTTTACATTTTCGTCCGTTTTTTTAAGTTTTTGTCATTTTTTTGCGTTTTCAACCATTTTTTATCTTTTCTCGTCCGTTTTTCTTACATTTTTGTCCCTTTTTTTACGTTCTCGTCCGTTTTTTATGTTTTTGTCCGCATTTTTTACGTTTTTGTTTGTTTTTTACATTTTTGTCCATTTTTTTACGTTCCCGTCCATTATTTTAAGTTTTCGTTCATTTTTTTACATTTTTGTTCGTAAAAAATGGACAAAAACGTAAAAAAAAAAAGGACGAGAACGTAAAAAACAGACAAAAATGTAAAAAACGGACAAAAACGTAAAAATACAAACAAAAACTTAAAAAACGTACGAAAATGTAGAAAAACGGACGAGAACGTAAAAAAAGGGACAAAATGTAAAAAAACGGACGAGAACAGATAAAAATGGTTGAAAACGTAAAAAAATGGAAAGAGAACGTAAAAAATGGACAAAAATATAAAAAAACGGACGAAAACGTAAAAAAAGAGACGAGAACTTAAAAAACAAACAAAAATGTAAAAAAAAATGGATGAGAACAGATAAAAATGGTTGAAAAAGTAAAAAAAGGACGAAAACGTAAAAAAAGGACAAGAACGTAAAAACTGGGCAAATACGTAAAAACACGGACGAAAACGTATAAAAAACGTAAAAAACGGACGAAAACGTAAAAAAAAAGAGCGGAAACAGATAAAAAGTTGTTTGGAAAAACGTAAAAAAGCGGATGAAAACGAAAAAAAAAGACATGAAATGTAAAAAAAGGGGACAAGAACGTAAAAACGGACAAATACGTAAAAAACGGACGAAAACGTATAAATCAAAAAGAAGGGACAAAAGCATAAAAAAATGACATAAACGTATAAAAAGTGGCGAAAAGTAAAAAACGGAGGAGAACGTAAAACAATGGGAAAACGTAAAAAAGACGAATAGTAAAAACGGACGAGAACGTATAAAAACAGGCGAAAACGGATAACAACGAGTTTGAGCCAAAAAAAGGTTAAATAGAATTTCTTTTGATATAATTACACCACTGGACGCTTAGTCCAGTGGTTGGGGTGTTGGTTTTTAGGCAACAAGACCGAATTCAAGCCATGATGCCCTTTTTAATTCATTTTAGAAAATGAGGACTAACGGTGCAAAATATATTAACGGAGGAACTAATGGGCAAATATTATTTAAACATTTAACGTTCAAACTAACGGCCCATCCAAAATAGGAACTAAATGAGTGCAAGGTTTCAAAAATTGGTATCTCTGGTGTAATTAAAACGAGTTAGGGACTAAACATGAAATCTGAGCAAACCACAGGGACCAAACGTGTAATTTTTTCTTGACGTAATATCCAACTTTTCCAAGGATATAAATGAAATTATCCCTATTTTTTTAAGTGTGGTAAACTCTGTTGTTAGTTTTTGATCTGTGATAATAGTTAGGTTAGGTGACAATATTAGGAGGTTTTTATTATGTAAATTGAAACACATTGTCACTCAAGGACGGTAAGTTTGACCCAAAAATTCAAATGCAAATCAGTATTAGAGTTCGGTAAAGTCATTTGGTTTGTAAAAGGTACTGTGTGATTATCAAAATGTATTTGTGTGATTATCAAAATGTATTTGTAGTTTTGTTTGATGTTAAATTGTGATTCCGTATTCGCCCGGTTAGGTTAATTTACATGAGCGGGGTGCAATGTGATTTAATTCTATTTTTTTTCAGTTTTGTTGTTGTGATTGTTGTTATTTCGAGTGTATGTGCGATTTCACTTGTTTTAAAGGTTTAGGTGAAATGTATGGATATGTGAAGCACTTTTAAATGTATGTTGATGCTACTACTTCATGTGGTGTGAATTATTGTTTTGCGCGTTGTGACTGAAGCACGGGTATCTTTGACCAAAAAGATAAAATGCAAGTCACATTTGGTGTGGTGTTACATTGTGTTTCAGTATTCGTTCATATTAATGTTATTAGGGGGGAGGGAGTGGTTTCACCTATCCCTCCCTTCACCAATTGTCCACATTATCAATACCCATTAAAAACCTTCCAACTCACACTTCACCAATTCACCCCAATTTTCATCAATTTGGTTGCATTGGTTTCACCTAATCACCTAATTGCCACATCATATTTTCTTTTCCATTTATTTTTAATATATAAAACCACCCACAAAATATATAGTTAAAAACTTAATGCATTACATTAATAAAAGTCCACATAAATAAAAACATAAAACATAGAACATTACATTAAAATAAAAGTCCACATAATAAAAACATAAAACATTAAACCGACAATCTAAAAATAAATTTTCCATCCGTTCTTCCTCCCAATTTATAGTGAAAAAAAAGAAGGAAATTCTTTTTTTTTTTAATTTACAATAACTGGCCGACGGCCATAATTTTTAAAATTTGACCGTTTGTGAACACTTGTCTCCCTCTCTCTCCTCGGTGAACACTACCGCCGCTCCTCCACCCCGACTTTCACCGACCGACTCGCGGCGGTGTTACCGCCTCACCGCTCCCTTCACCGAACCCCACACCGACCCACTCCCTCCCCCTTAGGTTACTTTAGTTTTTCGCTTAAGACGACTAGGGGCACAATTTGTCAACCAATATTCTGGAGTTAGAGGAAACATTCGTTCAATCGTTTGACATATAATGCAACAACCCTTTCACATCGATAGATATGATATGTTTGAGCCCCTTATAAGCCTAAAAGTTGATGGCTAAAAGCCCGTGAAAACAGAGAGGAGCGCATTTTTAACCGTCATAATAGCTGGCAGTTTTACAATGCATTAAACGGTTGTCACCTCATCTTTCAATTTCTGTTATACTATCCACCATGGAGCATTGGAGATGCCCTTAGCTAACCACCATGGAATTTTTATTTATTTAGGAATATTTGGTACCTCAAGAGTACATTAAAACGTTAAGGGAGTCACTGAATAGGTGTCCGACTTCTTCGTATGACCAAGTGTGTCAAGTTGTCAAGAAAGAGCTTGGCGGGGCACCTGAACAAATAACATGTTCAGTGGAAATGTACCGTTTGAGTCATTTGCTCTTCCATCATTAAAAAGGTTAGACCTCAAGCGCAACAATCAGTTAGCTAGTTGGACATACTGATATGCACACATTTCGAAAACACACCAACCTCACTCACTTCAGCCTTTCATTTAATAATTTTACTGGTGAATGGGAGTTAGATACACTGTTATCAAGCCTCACAAACCTTGAATCTCTCGATCTCTCTTACAACGGTTTCTCTGTTACAACGAAGAATGTCAATCATTATGTCAACCCTGGTTTTACACACTTGAGATTGGCCTCTTGCAAGCTAAAGGTGTTTCCGAATTCATTTCGAGCCATGCGAAAACTTGAATTGTTAAATCTCTCATATCTCTCATAATTTCATAACAGGCTTGCCACAATTTCAATGGTATGGACTAGAAGTACTGTATCTGCAGTCCAATTTGATTCAGGGACCATTCCCTCCATCAATTTGCAACATGATTCAGGTACATACGGTGAAGTTGCAGTCCTCTATTAATGAACCCGTTTCAGTTTTCCCAATCTTTTAGTTTGGCCTGTTTCAGTTAAACATAACTTAAGTCGACCCATTCAGAAGTAAAGGTGTCTTATTTTTACCTCTACTTATGATCATTCTTGAACAATTGGTATGTGCAACAGAAGAGGAACACATTAGATGGTCAAACTAGATATACTAATAGACAAGTTATTATTAATCAGGCTTTCATTTACAGAGTCATTTCTACGGTAACTTAAGATTCATGCTAATGAGAAGCTTATGTTACAATTCAGTAGCAGACACTAGAACTCAGACCCCATTGCATCATTGGATTTATCATTGGATTTATACAATAAGCTTTATAGTATAAAAATAATTAAGGAAATGTATGTTGCCTTTATAGTACAATTAAGTTATCCTAATATTAAAGTTGACGCTTGTATCCACATTTTTCATATTGTTATATAATCATCAATGATTACAGAAAGTTACTGAATTACCATTAAGGTCAACAACATTAACACATGATGACCTAATCACCAAGTAAATTTATTATACAATCCTAAAAACACACTAATACTACATACAACAACAATTCAAAGAAATAAAGCCCAAACACCATAATTCAGAAGCTGATACACAACTGCATAACTCAAAAGGTCTGAGCCCTCCCCGGACTCCTCTACCTGCATCACAAATTTTTTAACACCAAGAGAATTCATCGAGCAAGGCATTTTTCACAATTTGGTGAAATAAGAGAACATTTAGAAAACCATACCTTTAATAATCTAGCGGTCATTTCCCGATAAATACATATCTTCTCTTGTTTCGCTCTAAAATCATCTGCTCTCCTGCATCAACAATCACATTGAAGCACTTTACTTTTCTTGTTGACAACATGATATATCCCATCACCAATCCAAGTAGGGTCCCACATCCATATCCCAATGTCACCACTTCCCACGTAAATCCACTTTCCTCCTCATGATTTTCTTCTGCTTCAAGCTGTGGTTTGTGTGTATACTCACTACATTTTTTGGGCAGCGGAAACCCACAGAGTCCAAAATTTCCGGAATATGAGTTCTCTTGAAATGTGCTAAACTGTGTTCCTTCTGGAATACGCCCCACCAGATGGTTTTGTGATAGATTTAAGACCGCGAGACGCTTGATTCCTGCAAGGCTTTGAGGGATATTTCCTGTGAGTTGGTTCCAAGAAAGGTCTAATGATTCAATCTCTGCTAGTTTACCAAGAGTGTTTGGTATTCGACCATTAAGGCTATTGTAGGACAAGTTTAGCACTTTCAAAGAACTCAAATTTCCGATTATTTCTGGTATCTCCCTTTTGAAATGATTGTTTGATAGATCAATAATGTTGAGGTTAACAAAAAGTCTTGGAATATCTTGATCCACCCCTTTCATCACAACTTCAAATGAGTAATACTTCGCACCCATGTCCAAATATTCTAGTTTTCTGCTGTTTTTTACCACATTCTTCATGGAATTGAAACTTTGAAAATATTTTGCAGGGAGTTTCCCTACGAAGCCATTATGAGATAAATCCAGAACTTGAAGACTTGTAAATGGAAATTCAACAGTTGAAGAGGGTTGAATGTGTCCATGAAATTTGTTTGATTTGAGGACAAGAACCTGCAAATTTGGAAGATCTCCTAACCAGCCAGGGAATGTACCGTTTAAGCGGTTGTTTCCTAGATCAAGCACACTCAAGTATATGCATTTAGACAAGGAACTTGGCACATCACCTTCTAATTGATTTCCTCTTAAAATAAGCGCTCTTAACCTTTCACAGTCATAGTATAAACTTGGAATCGTTCCTTGAAAACTGTTGTTCCCCATATCTATCATTTCAAGATATGGGGTGATTTCTCCAAAGCATTGTGGAATCAACCCATGAAAGCGATTATTGGACATATCCAAATACTGTAGATAGCTCATGTTGCAAATTGATGGAGGGAATGGTTCCTGAATCAAGTTGGATTGCAGGTATAGTTTTTGTAGTCCATACCATTGAAATTGTTGCAAGGCTGTTATGAAGTTATGTGATAGATTCAAACCATATAACTTAATACCTCCTATCTCATCTGCCCAATGAGGAATGCCATGGATTTCGTTGCTAGAGAGGTCTAAAACTTCAAGCTGTTTCATTGCTCGAACTGAATTCGGAAACCCTTTTAGCTTGCATGAGGCCATTCCTAAGTATTTAAAACCAGGGTTGACATAATGATTGGCATTGTTGGTAATAACGGAGAACCTACTGTATGAGAGTTGGAGAAAATAAAGGTCTGTGAGGCTTGACAACATTGTATCCAACTCCCATTCACCACTGAAGTTATTAAATGAAAGGTCTAACTCCTGTAATGATGGTAGCGAGAACGATTCGAACTGTACATTTCCACTAAACATGTTATCATCTAGATAGAGACATACTAAAGAGGGAAGAGTAAACAGCCGAGATGGCAATGTCCCGTTAAGTTTGTTATCTGATAAGTACAGATAAGTAAGGTGCCTTAGGTTAAATAAAGATTTGGGAAAGGACCCCATCAAACTACAACCAGAGAGATCTAATTTTTTCAAAAGAGTTGAATTTTTAAGAAGACTATGAAAAGTATGAGGTTCAATTCGCAAATCACTGAACCCGATATTAAGGTTAACCAATTTCGGAAGAAGTGAGATCTCTGAAGGGATGTCGCCTGTGAAATAGTTATTTCCCAAGTCAAGTGTTTTTAAAGAAGGAAGATTGAAAATGTAATGAGGTAACTTTCCTTGCAATTGAGTCTCGTAAAGATTTAGTAATTTCAAAGAAGAAGAGATATTAAGACTCGTAGGTAAAACTGAAGAGATTTGAACAAATGCAAGTGAAAGTTCTTCCAAATTAGTAAAATTGTGAAACATATTGTTCAAAACATGTATCTTTAAATCAAACATATTGTCGGAGAGGTCAAGAGAAACCAATTTACTAAGGAGTGTGATAGCTGTTGGGACTTGGCCAGAAAAATCATTGTAAGCGAGGTTGAGTTTTTTAAGGCGAGGAAGGCTGAAGAGGGAGCTGTTAGGATGGATGGTACCTTTTAGCATTCCACAGCTAAGGTCGATACCGATAACGTCACCGGTGGAGTCGTCGCACGTGATTCCACTCCATTTACAACAATCTCTACTTATGTTCCAGTTCATCATCTTTGGATGATAATCAGAACCAAGCCGCCAATGACAGTTTTCGTATGTGTAATCGATGGAGGAAAGGTTTTGTTTAAAGAGAAGCAAAGCTTCACTCTGTTCTTTTGAGCATTTATGAATATTATTATTCAAAGAAGTGGAAGAAACAAAAGTGGTGAAAGAAAAGAAAAGGAAAAAGATACGAAACAATTTTGGATTACTCATTTTTTTTAAGGTCTCAAACGTTTGACACCTTCAAAACTTGATCTTATCTCCTCTGTTAGTTTAGTTTAATTATAAATACATGAAAGAGTTCACTTGCTGATAAAAATTAACGACGAACCTCAACGGTAACTATTGAAACCTATAAACAAATGAAGAATGAAATGAAATGCATGTGCAAAGGAAGTTCCAAATCTAAGCATTTGGCATTAAACAACTCTATTTCTTGTTTTTATTTAGATAGAATGTAATATTTTTTTATTGTTCTAATCAACCAATAAAAGTCATATCAGATAGTCAACTCGCTTAAAAAAATTATATTTTTAATTCCAGTCTATCCTATTAGTGAATCAAATTCAGTCATCACCATGTGCTTCACCCCTTAATATTTGGGAACTTGCTCATGCTAACATGGGTATCATCAGTTTTGTCCAAGATTTCAGTTAGAAGTAGTTTTTTATGCTGTCTGTGGATCCTCTGTTTTTCTATTTATTAATTTACTTCTTAATCTTTATACACATGGTAGGTAGCATGAACTATAAGAGTTGTTTGGTAACGTTTTTTAAGCAGGTTTCCCAAAGAGAACTGCTATTTGATGGCCAAATATACAGAGATAACCAAAATAGATCGTATATGTACACGATTAGTTTGGGTACATATTAAACTACGAGTTATATTGTCTTTCTCTTATATAGAAGGGGGGCTATAATTAGTGTATCTAGTTTGAGATATGTCTTCCACAAAAAAATTAAAAATAAAAAAATGTATATATTATTTCTCGCGTATATTTAAAGGACACGAATAAAATAAAATCATCAGTTATACACATTTATAAAAGTTCACTTATGACCAAGGTTGCTGATGAGGTCATCCGGTTACACAATTCTGCTGAGAAATTCTCGTTTGTGATTCCATTAGTTTTCAAATGAAGGTATGGAAAATGTCAGGTTTGATTGGATATCAAATATATTTGATGTTCCTGTAATTTTCAGTTTTACCAATCGAAAAAACTAACAATATCTTTATAATTAAGTTATTATTTTGTAGCTTGGGCCGTATATTTCAGAAAAATGGTATCTGGTACGTTCTTGAAGACAATAATACTACAGCGCTATCTTTGGACAAGAACGATTATGCCATCTAGGTGATCTTTTTATAACTCGTTAGGAACTCAAATTTGTAACTGGAGTTTATTTGATAAAAACTTCTTTCACTTTCGTGAGGGAAAGGTACATATAGTGATGTTGCAGTCCTCTCTTAGTGAACCTGTTTCAGTTTTCCTAATCTTTTAACTTGGCCCATGTCAGTTAAGCATAACCTGAATCGACCCATTCAGAAGTAAACAAGTCAATATTTACCTCTACTTATGACCGTTCAATATTTACAGCAAGTTATTCTAATATTACAGTCGTCATTTGAATCGACAGTTTTCACATGGTTGTATAATCATCAAAAAATTACAGAAAGTTACTGAATTACTACCATTAATGTCAACAATTAATACACGATCACCCATTCGCCAAGTAAACTTATTATTAAATACTAACGACACATTAATATTACGTACAACAATAATTCGAAGAGATAAAACACACACATCATAATTCAGAAGCTGATATACGACTCCATAATTCAAAGATCCCAGCCCTCTCCAAACTCCTCTACCAGCATCATAAATTTTTAAAAGACCAAGAGAATTCATAGAATAAAGCATATTTGGTACAATTTGATAAAATAAGAAACATGTAAAAAATTGTCCCTTTGATAATCTAACGGTCATTTCCCGACAAATATATATCTTCTCTTGTTTCGCTCTAAAATCATATGCTCCCCTGCATCAGCAATCACATTGAACCATTTCACTTTTCTTGTTGACAACATGAGATATCCCATCACCAATCCAAGTATAGTCCCACATCCATATCCCAAAGTCACCACTTCCCATGTAAATCCACTTTCCTCCTCATGATGTTCGTGTGCTTCAAGCTGCGGTTTGTGTATATACTCATTGCACTTTTTGGGCAACGGAAACCCACAGAGTCCCAAATTTCCGGAATATGAATTCTCTTGAAAAGTGCTAAACTGTGTTCCTTCTGGAATACGCCCCACAAGATGGTTTTGTGATAGATTTAAGACCGCGAGACGCTTGATTCCTGCAAGACTTTGAGGGATATTTCCTGTGAGTTGGTTCCAAGAAAGGTCTAATGATTCAATCTCTGATAGTTTACCAAGGGAGTTTGGTATTCGACCATTGAGGCTATTATGGGACAAGTTTAGCACTTTCAAAGAACTCAAATTTCCAATTATTTCTGGTATCCCCCTTTCGAAATGATTTTTTGATAGATCAATAATGTTGAGGTTAACAAAAAGTCTTGGAATATATTGATCCACCCCTTTCACCACAACTTCAAATGAGTAATACTTCGCACCCATGTGCAAATATTCTAGTTTTCTGCTGTTTTTTACCACATTCTTCATGGAATTGAAACTTTGAAAATATTTTGCAGGGAGTTTCCCTACGAAGCCATTATGAGATAAGTCCAGAACTTGAAGACTTGTAAACGGAAATTCAACAGTTGAAGAGGGTTGAATGTGTCCATGAAATTTGTTTGATTTGAGGACAAGAACCTGCAAATTTGGAAGATCTCCTAACCAACCAGGGAATGTACCATTTAAGCGGTTGTTTCCTAGATCAAGCACACTCAAGTATATGCATTTAGACAAGGAACTTGGCACATCACCTTCTAATTGATTTCCTTTTAAAATAAGCGCTGTTAACCATTCACAGTCATAGTATAAACTTGGAATCGTTCCTTGAAAACTGTTGTTCCCCATATCTATCATTTCAAGATATGAGGTGATTTCTCCAAAGCATTGTGGAATCAACCCATGAAAGCGATTATTGGACATATCCAAATACCGTAGATGGCTCATGTTGCAAATTGATGGAGGGAATGGTTCCTGAATCAAGTTGGACTGCAGGTATAGTCTTTGTAGTCCATACCATTGAAATTGTGGCAAGGCTGTTATGAAGTTATGTGATAGATTCAAATCATATAACTTAAGACCTCCTATCTCATCTGCCCAATGAGGAATGCCATGGATTTCGTTGCTAGAGAGGTCTAAAAATTCAAGCTGTTTCATTGCTCGAACTGAATTCGGAAACCCTTTTAGCTTGCATGAGGCCATTCCTAAGTATTCAAAACCAGGGTTGACATAATGATTGGCATTGTTGGTAGTAACGGAGAACCCGCTATACGAGAGTTTGAGAAAATAAAGGTCTGTGAGGCTTGACAACATTGTATCCAACTCCCATTCACCACTAAAGTTATTAAATGAAAGGACTTACTCCTGTAATGATGGTAGCGAGAACGATTCGAACTGTACATTTCCACTAAACATGTTATCATCTAGATAGAGACATACTAAAGAGGGAAGAGTAAACAGCCGAGATGGCAATGTCCCGTTAAGTTTGTTATCTGATAAGTACAGATAAGTAAGGTGCCTTAGGTTAAATAAAGATTTGGGAAGGGACCCCATCAAACTACAACCAGAGAGATCTAATGATTTCAAAAGAGTTGAATTTTTAAGAAGACTATGAAAAGTATGAGGTTCAATTCGCAAATCACTGAACCCGATATTAAGGTTAACCAATTTCGGAAGAAGTGAGATCTCTGAAGGGATGTCGCCTGTGAAATAGTTAAATCCCAAGTCAAGTGTTTTTAAAGAAGGAAGATTGAAAATGTAATGAGGTAACTTTCCTTGCAATTGACTCTGGTAAAGATCTAGTAATTTCAAAGAAGAAGAGATATTAAAACTCGTAGGTAAAACCGAAGAGATTTGAGCAAATGCAAGTGATAGTTTTTCCAAATTAGTATAATTGTGAAACATATTGTTCAAAACACCGATCTTTAAATCTAACTGATTCTCGGAGAGGTCAAGAGAAACCAATTTACTAAGGAGTGTGATATCTGTGGGGAAATGGCCAGAAAACCCAGAGTGAGAGAGGTTGAGATGTGTGAGACTCTTTGAAAATCTTCCAACTTCACCTGGAAGTTGTGATTCATAAAAACTATTATAAGCGAGGTTAAGTTTTTTAAGGCGTGGAAGGTTGAAGAGGGAGGTGTTAGGATGGATGGTACCACTTAGCATTCCACAGCTAAGGTCATTGCCGATGACGTCACCAGTGGAGTGGTTGCAAGTGACTCCATTCCAATTACAACAATCTCTACTTGTTTTCCAGTTGATCATAATAGGATGATAATCAGAACCAAGCCAACCAAGACAGTCGTACTGTTGGTCATCGGCTTTGTAAAGGCTGTGTTTAAAGAGAAGCAAAGCTTCACTCTGTTCTTCAGGGCATCTTCGACTTGTGTTAAAAGAAGTGGATGAAGCAAATGTGATGATGAGAAAAAAGAAAAGGGAAAAGATACTAAACACTTTTGGATTACTCATTATGTCTTGAAAATTCACAATAATATTGCGTCTGTGTGTGTGTGTGTGTGTGTGTTGTTTTTTCATGAAGTGGTGGAAAACAAAAACGAGGTTTCTAATTATATGTCATGTTCCTTTTGAAGGTCTCAACCTTTGACACCTACAAAACTTGATCTTATCTTGTTTAATAGTTTAATTATGTATAGTCAAAATACTATCATTTAATTCTCAGTTCTAAGTGATAAAACGATGATAAATAACAAATCAAAGTTAAATGAAACAGGAAGAGGAAAGAACTACAAGTGACCGGATTGTGTCGAGTGTAATTATTTTAGAAAATCGAAAATAAATAATTAATAGAGTATATGAACAAGAATATGTTTTAGCATTCTTGCTTCGATTATATACGCCAGAACAAAGATTGAAATGTTAAAATGTTCATTTGAACATAATAAGTGATGTTAGTCAATTCTTAAACAATAACTACGTATCATACTATGCTTACTTTAAATATGAAAGACAAACCTTAACATTACCTACATAACATACTATGCTAACTCTAAACATGAAAGAACGTCAACTCTTGAATGATAACTATGAAAACCAATAAATAAATGAAAAATGAAATGAAATGCATGTGCAAAGGCAAATCTAAACACGAAATAACTCTGTTTCTTGTTTTGAACAAATTAGATGGAAAGTAAGATTGTTTTATTGCTCCAATAAACCAATAAAATTCATATCAAATGGTCAACTATGTTAAATATAATTATATCTGTAATTCCAGTCTATCCTGTTATTGAACCAAATTCAGTCATCACCATGTGCTCCACCCTTAACATTTGGAAACTTGCTCATGCCAATATGGGTATCATCAATATTTTCCGAGATTTCAGTTAGGAATAGTTTTTTCATGCAATCTTTTCGTAATGGGGTAGAGTGGTTCTCTAACTCGTAACGCTCTCTCTTCTTGTGAAACTTTATGCTAGTTTCTTGCTAGTCTCTTAATTCAAGCCGATCCAAAAAAAAAAAAAAAAAAAAAAAAAAAAACCAAAAAAAAAAAAAAAAAAAAACTTTGCAATCTTGGATCCTCTCATCTTATATTTATTTATTTATTTTACTTTTTAATTGGTTTTCCTAAAGGAGAACCGCTAGTTGATGGCCAAACATGAAGAGATAACCAAGAAAGAATTGTATAGGTACATATTAAACTACAAGTTATGGTGTCTTTCTCTTATATAGAAGTGGGGATGGGTATAAGTATATCTAGTTTGAGATCGATCTGTCTTCCTCAAAAGAACATGCATAGTTTATTTCTCATGTTTATCTAAGTTATAAAAATAAACTACAATCTTCACTTAATTAATCACAGAGTTCACGTACGCCTTAAGTTTCTGTTAAGGTCATCCGGTTACACGATTCAGTTGAGAAATTTTTATATGTGATTCCTTTCATGGTTTCAAGTAATTAACGGTTTGGAACATGTCAAGTTTGATTGGATGTAAGATATAACTGATATGATGTTCCTGTTTCGTTAAAACTGAGAATCCCGTTCTTGTGGATTATTAAGGAAATGAGAGAATTTGGTCGGAGGTCTCTCTCGAAGCAGTCCCTTTACCCTCGGGCAGGGGTGTGACTATCTACATCCTAACTCTCCCATACCCCACTCTGGCGGGATTGGATATGGCTGTGGAGAATTTTGGCGGCCTGCATTGTTGTTATCACTTGTTTCAACCAAAGATTACGGGGTGGAGAACTTTGACCATGAAATTGATGTTTTTAAGAAGGTCGAGGAACTAGGTTTAGATCGATGAAGTGTGGCTAAATTCACTCTCTATGTAACACCCCCAAATTCGGGTAGCAGCGGAAGAAAAGATCACTGGGGTGCTACTTAATTGGTATCACAACACACGTACAAAGAATGGTTTTTACCTCAATCATTTAGAATAAAATTCATTAACAAAAAGTGTTAACTTTACATTATTCAAATGTAGTGCGGAAATAGGCCCATAAAATAACTAAAGCGGTCCCAACACATATATCGGAGTCGTCTATGACCGTGCCCTTCGCCAAGCGCCTTAAAAAATAAGCTGTCACCTTAAACTGAAAATACATGCTAAAAGTGTCAACACGAGGTTTGTGAGTTCATAGATTTTAGTTTAAAACAATATGGTTGAACCAAAAGGTTTTCAAGTTCAAACAGTCATTCACAACAAGTCAAATTCAACGTAGGCTCACACTGCCTAAATCACAGTTCCAAAACCAAATCCGCAAATAATATCATAATCAAAACATCTCGAACCAAAATCAATCATACAGATACTACACTCATATAGTGTCACGCAAATTATCTGTTACGCTAGCTAAGTCACAAAAGTCAAACCACAATAGTAATTCCCTATAGGTGCACACTATGGTACTATCCTGCACTTGCAGCGTAATATTATATCCCTACACAATTGCAGTTGTGATATAATAACCCTACACATTGCAGCACATAACAATAGCCATCCCGCACAGATTCGGCTCATACAACAAATGACCTTAGCCAGCTCACGTAACAGTTTCATAAACCACAATCACAATTTCAGGTCTAATCAATAAACAGGTTATGCATATATCTTGCCCCAAAACATATCAGGTCCATGAGGGAATAATCACATATGCAACAGATAACCACATAACGCATTCAAATAACCAAATCAAATATTTCAGCCAAACAGTACGTTTGAGAAAACAAATTACGTTTCAAGTAAAACAAGCATTGAGTTTAAGTAGAAACGAGCATGTATTCTCCCCCAAAACAGTTTAAAAACCAGTAAAAGTAGGGGCCATGAACTCACCTTAGCCACAGCAATGCAAATATCACAACTGACACGACTGGCATCTAGAGCTAATCACAATGGTATCCAGGAGATAGGCACAACGGTATCCAGAAGACAGGCACAACGGTACGAAAACGGCGCAACCTAGCTAATACGCATAAGGCTTGTCTTAATACGAGATCCTCAACAATAAACTAGATATACAAAGATTCACAATGGTTAACCGTTTCCATTTCAAATATATTATATTCTTAGCCTTATTATAAGTTGGGTATCATCATTCGTGTGACGGAAGAAAGACACGACTCAAGGGTACGCACGCCAAAAGAAAAATAAACAATCGAAATCGATGAGAAAAACGCTACAGAACTCAAGACGAAATGACGGGGTCAAACTAAATATGGTATCCTTCGATAAACTTGCCATCGAAACGCTTAATAACTCTCCCGCATTGTCATTTTTATTTATATCACATTTCCTTTTTAATGTACCCTTTTTCCATACTAAATATTAAATAACAAATTTTACTTTGCTAATTAATATTTAACTTCATAGGTCATTATCATTATTTTTCTTTTATTACCATTTAAAATTTGACAATATACATCCGAGTTATTATTCGTTTCGAGTCACCATCCAAGTTTTTAACATTCTTAGGTCAACAAGTCTATATCTAGTCCAAAAGTCCAAATACAAGTCTAAATCCATTTTTTGGCTTGTCGAGGCCATGCCTAGACTACAAAGACTCAGTGGCACTTGACGTCGCTCAAACAACCACAAGTATCAATTCCAAGCTCACAATATCAATCAATAATCATTCGGCCACTCCTACAAAGACTCAGTGGCACTTGACAAGCTCACTACTAAAATCAAAGTCCACACTAACGGGCCCACCCAGAATTTAACACCGTGCAAAGGTAGAGCAATATTAGGTGGGAAAACACCCAAAAGCCTACTTCTGGGATCTTCCTTAGGCCAAAAAACCTCAGTTTTATCAACATTGAGGTGCAAACCACAACGAGGTCCATCCACCATGATAAGTTCTAAAACCTTCCCCACAACCAAAGTATCTCCAATAATAGTGCCATCATCCAGGTACCAAACTTGAAGGGAAAGGCTAAAGGAGTCTCTAATCTTACATACCAAAGGATGTAACACTAAAGAAAAAAGCAAAGGTCCAAGTGGATCACCTTGTTGTACACCTTGATGTGACCATAAAGGGTGTCCCCCATAATATAATCTAGCTGGGATGGAGTAGCAAAATTCCACCCAACGAGAAATAGCAGGACAACGAAGGCGAACCTCATGTAATCGATGGAGGAAAGGTTTTGTTTAAAGAGAAGCAAAGCTTCACTCTGTTCTTTTGAGCATTTATGAATATTATTATTCAAAGAAGCAAAAGTGGTGAAAGAAAAGAAAAGGAAAAAGATACGAAACAATTTTGGATTACTCATTGTTTTTTAAGGTCTCAAACTTTTGACACCTTCAAAACTTGATCTTATCTCCTCTGTTAGTTTTGTTTAATTATAATTACATGAAAGAGTTCACTTGCTGATAAAAATTAACGACGAACCTCAACAATAACTATTGAAACCTATAAACAAATGAAGAATGAAATGAAATGCAGGTGCAAAGGAAGTTCCAAATCTAAGCATTTGGCATTAAATAACTCTATTTCTTGTTTCTATTTAGATAGAATGTAATATTTTTTTATTGTTCTAATCAACCAATAAAAGTCATATCAGATAGTCAACTCGCTTAAAAAATTATATTTTTAATTCCAGTCTTTCCTATTAGTGAATCAAATTCAGTCATCACCATGTGCTTCACCCCTTAATATTTGGGAACTTGCTCATGCTAACATGGGTATCATCAGTTTTGTCAAAGATTTCAGTTAGAAATAGTTTTTTATGCGGTCTGTGGATCCTCTGTTTTTTTATTTTATTAATTTACGTCTTAATCTTTATACACATGGTAGGTAGCATGAACCATAAGAGTTGTTTGGTAACGTTTTTTAAGCAGGTTTCCCGAAGGAGAACTGCTATTTGATGGCCAAATATACAGAGATAACCAAAATAGATCGTATATGTACACGATTAGTTTGGGTACATATTAAACTACGAGTTATATTGTCTTTCTCTTTTATAGAAGTGGGACAATAAGTATATAGTTTGAGGTATGTCTTCCACAAAAAATAAAATAAAAATGTATAGATTATTTTTCGCGTTTATTTAAAGGACACAAATTAAATAGAATCATCAGTTATACACGTTTATAAAAGTTCACTTATGACCAAGGTCGCTGATGAGGTCATCCGGTTACACAATTCTGCTGAGAAATTCTCGTCTGTGATTCTTTTCATAGTTTCAAATGAAGGTATGGAAAATGTCAAGTTTGATTGGATATCAGATATAATTGATGTTCCTGTAATTTTCAGTTTTACCAATCGAAAAAACTGACAATTTCTGAATAATTAAGTTATTATTATGTAGGTTGGGCCATATATTTAAGAAAAATGGAATCTGGTTGTTGAAGACATTGTACAACAATACTTGGCTATCTTTGGACGCCGACGATTATAAAGTCTAGATGATATTTTTCTAACTTGCTAGGAGCTTAAAATTGTAATTGAAGTTTATTTTGATTAAAAAAAATAATAATAAAAAAAAAATAAAAAAAAAATAAAAAGTAAAAAATAAAAAATTACTTTTTTGAAGAATGTTGATGCAGATAGTGTGCTAAACATACAAATGGTGAAGTTGCAGTCCTCTCTTAATGAACCTATTTCAGTTTTCCTAATCTTCTAGTTTGGCCCGTTTCAGTTAAGCAAAACTTTAATCGACCCATTCAAAAGTAAAAGATTCAAAATTTTACCTATACATATGATCATTCTTGAACAATTAAAGCCTACAACCTAATACGTTTCTGGATGGTCAAAGTAGATATACTAAAAGACAAGTTATTATTAATCATGCTTTCATTTAGACACCCTGCAACTCCTTGGTAAGCTTGCAACTAACAATTCATACTAATGAGAAGCATATGTTAGTATTCAGTAACAAACACTAGAAGATCCCATTGCCACCATTGGATTTATACTATAAGCTTAGTATAAAAAGAAGGAAACCGGTGTTTCCTTGCCATAACAACATCATACTACGAGTACTGCTGCCCCAATAATTCACATTATTAAAGCTTTGTCCTGAAGAAATACTTGTGTCAACACATGATAAGAAAATTGCTACAAAAAGTCCTAAATTCCTAATATTACACTTGTCACTTGAATCTACAATTTCCATACGGTTGTATAATATCATTAAAATAGAATTTACATAGTGGTAGAAGACAAAAAGATAAAATTTATCATTAAATTGTCATTGAGGTCAACAACATTAATACACGATTTAAATTTATCATTAAATTCTAACAGCACACTAATATAAAATACAACAATAATTCAAATAGATAAAACACAAACATAATTCACAAGCTAATATACGACTGCATAATTCAAAAGGTCCTAGCCCTCCCCAAACTCCTCTACCAGCATCATAAACTTTTAAGACCGAGATAATTCATAGAGTAAAGCATTTTGCACAATTTGATGAAATAAGAAAACATGTGAAAAATTGTCCCTTTGATAAAGGTCATTTCCCGATAAATACATATCTTCTTTTGTTTCGATCTAAAATCATATGCTCCCCTGCATCGGCAATCACATTGAACCACCTTACTTTTCTTGTTGACAACATGAGATATCCCATCACCAATCCAAGTAGGGTCCCACATCCATATCCCAACGTCACCACTTCCCACGTAAACCCACTTTCCTCCTCATGACGTTCGTGTGCTTCAAGCTGTGGTTTGTGTGTATACTCACTGCACTTATTGGGCAACGGATACCCACAGAGTCCCAAATTCCCTGTAAAGGAGTTCTCTTGAAATGTGTTGAACTGTGTTCCTTCTGGAATACGCCCCACGAGATGGTTTTGTGATAGATCTAAGACCGCAAGACCCTTGATTCCTGCAAGGCTTTGAGGGATATTTCCTGTGAGTTGGTTCCAGGAAAGGTCTAATGATTCAATCTCTGATAGTTTACCAAGAGAGTCTGGGATTTGACTATTGAGGCTATTGTGGGACAAGTTGAGTACTTTCAAAGAACTCAAATTTCCGATTACTTCTGGTATCCCCCTTTCGAAATTATTGTTTGATAAATCAATAATAGTTAGGCCAACAAAAAGTCTTGGAAAATCTCGATCCACCCCTTTCACCGCAACAACGAATGAGTAATAATTTAAATATTCTGGTTTTGATTTGTTTCGCACCACATTCTTCATTGAATCAAAATTTTCAAAATACTTTGCAGGGAGTTGGCCAACAAATTCATTATGAGATAAGTCAAGAACTTGAAGATTTGGAAACGGGAATTCCACAGCAGAAGAGGTTTGAATGTGTCCATGAAAGTTGTTTGATTTGAGGATAAGAACCTGCAGATTATAAAGTTCTCCTAACCAACTAGGGAATGTACCATTTAAGTGATTGTTTTCCTAGATCAAGCACCCTCAAGGATTGACATTTTGAAAAGGAACTTGGCACCTCACCTTCTAACTGATTTCCGTTTAATATAAGCCCCTCTAACCATTCACAATCATCGTATAAACTTGGAATAGTTCCTTGAAAACTATTGTTCCCCATATCTATCATTTCAAGATATGAGGTCATTTTTCCAAAGCATTGCGGAATCAATCCAGCAAAGCGATTATTGGACATATCCAAATACAATAGATTGCTCATGTTGCAAATTGATTGAGGGAATGGTCCTTGAATCAAGTTGGATTGCAGATATAGTTGTTCTAGCCCATACCATTGAAATTGTGGCAAGGCGGTTATGAAGTTGTGTGATAGATCCAAAAAGAATAAATTATCACCTCCTATCTCCTCTGCCCAATGAGGAATGCCATGGATTTCATTTCTAGAGAGATCTAATCGTTCAAGTTGTTTCATGGCTCGAACTGAAATTGGAAACCCCTTTATCTTGCAAGAGCCCAATCCTAAGTTTCTAAAACCAGGGTTGACATCATGATTGGCATTGTTGGTAGTAACGGAGAAACCGCTGTACGAGAGATCGAGATAATAAAGGTTTCTGAGGCTTGAAAAAAATGTATCCAGCTCCCACTCACCACTAAAGTTATTAAATGAAAGGTCTAGAACAACTAGGTTGGTAAGTTTTCGAATTGTTTTCACATCAATACCACCAACTAACTGATTTCCATTAAGGTATAACTTTTTTATTGATGGAGAAAACAAATCGAATTGTACATTTCCACTAAACATGTTATCGAAAATATATACGTGTACTAAAGAGGGAAGAGTAAACAACTGAGATGGCAATGTCCCGTTAAGGTTGTTTTGTGATAAATCTAGATACTTAAGGTGCCTTAGGTTGAATATAGATTTGGGAACGGACCCCATCAAACTACACTGATCGAGATCCAATGATTTTAAAAGAGTAAGATTTTTTAGGAGACTATTAATATTTTGAGGTTCAATTCGCAAATCATTTTGCCCAATACCAAGGTTAACCAATTTAGGAAGTGAGATTTCTGAAGGGATATCGCCTGTGAAATAGTTGCCGTACAAGTAGAGATCTTCCAAAGAATGAAGATTGAAAATGTAATGAGGTAATTTCCCTTGCAATTTAGTGTAGCCAAGATTAAGTACTTTCAAAGAGGAAGAGATATTAAGACTCGTAGGTAAAACCAAAGAGATATTAACTTCTTGAAGTGAAAGTTCTTCCAAATTAGTAAAATTGTGAAACATATTTTTCAAAACATGGAGCTTTAAATCAAAATGATTCCCAGAGTCAGAGAGGTCAAGAGAAACCAACTTACTAAGGAGTGTGATATCCGTTGGAACTTCGCCAGAAAACCAAGAATAAGAGAGGTTGAGATGTGTGAGACTATTTGAAAACCTTCCAATCTCATGTGGAATTTGGGAACCATAGAAATCATTGAAAGCAAGGTTGAGTCTTTGGAGATGAGGAAGGTTGAAAAGGGAGCTATTGGGATGGATGGTACCGCTTAGCATTCCGCAACTAATGTCAAGACCGATAACGTCACCGGTGGAGTAATTGCAAGTAACTCCATTCCAATTACAACAATCTGTACTTGTGTTCCAGTTCCACGTCATCATTATTGATGGATGATAATCAGAACCAAGCCAGTCTTGACATCTGTGGTCTTGGTAACCGCTTAAGTAACTAATGGACGAAAGGTTTTGTTTAAAGAGAAGCAAAGCTTCGCTCTGTTCTTTATGGCATTTATGAATTTTATTCAAAGTGGAAGAAGCAAATGTGGTGAAAAAAAAGAAAAGAAAAAGGATACTAAACAATTTCGAATTACACATTGTGTTTTGAACATTCACACTTGCTACAAATATATTGCGTATGTACTATGTACATCTATATGTGTGTGATGTTTTTTCATGAAATGGGTTTGATATATAAAAGGTATTTATGGAAAAAATTAAAGGAACCATAAGGTAAGATCTGAAGGGGTGGAAAACAGGGTGTCATGTCCCTGTCGAAGGTCTCAACGATCTTATCTCCTCTATAGTTTTATTATTATGTATAATAAAAGCTGTATCAAGTGGTCAACTCTCTTATAACATGTGAAGTTCTTACAAGATTCACTTATTTTAATGTTACTTTCGTTCATGCTTAATAGTGCCATTAAAAAAAATGCTTAATAGTAGAGTTTTGTTTGGTTCAATGTATTAGTCTATTAGATTCCTATTTTGGAGGCTTGAATGGCGTGTCTCAAAGTAATTAATTTTTTTTTACGTGAACTACAAGCTTTATCTTTTTTAATAAAAGTGTTTGTTAAGTTACATGTTGGTTGTAATTATAAGATGTAAAATAACATAACAGGACATATTTACAATTATGACTTATGATCAAATGAGAAGAAAATCTTAAGATGAGAAAGATAGGAAATAACTATAACCACACATTAGAGATGTATCGACTTGTATTAGATGCATCTGTAATCTTTTGGAAACACCCTAATATATTTTCTAGCTAAAAATTAGATGCATATACATATATTAGATGCATTTTAGCAAGTTAGGCAAATCCTATGCATTTTTCGTCATTTGCGGGTCAAATTTGTTGCAAGTAATAGTTTGCATCGTTTCCACTTCAAAATCACATTCGAAATTAATTGGGATGCATCTAAATGAATAGAGATGCATTTAACTCAAGTCGACGCATCTCAAATATGTGGTTATAGTTATTCTCATCCTTCACATTATAAGTTTTCTTCTCACTCGATCCCTACACTTACAATTAGAAACAAATGTAAAAAATAAAAATAATAAACTCACTTTGTTAATCATAATCGTAGTGCTTAAAAAGAACATGTTTGTAATAGTCATTGACGACGTCATTCTATATGGATATATGAATATCATTTCGGATTTGTTTAATCTCATTAGATGTTCATTGAGAGACATTTTCAGTTTTCATGGCCACATCGTGAAGTTCATAAGGTGTTATGTAATTTGGATGCTACTCAATCGATCGTAGTAAATATCATATCTTCATCATCACTATTACGACTGTAGTTATGCAAAGCAAATGCGACCATAATAACATCAATTTGAGTTTGCACATCAAACTGAGCATTTTACCAAATATTTTCCGCCGTTTATTTAAAATTGCAAATGACTTCTCAATATATATCATTATGGTTATTCATATCCAATAACAAATCTATAAATTATAGTTAGTGTTACGACATATTATTATTATTATTATTATTATTATTATTATTATTATTATTATTATTATTATTATTAGAATAGTTTTGTTTGTATGCATAAATCTCGTTAATCATATTCAATTTTGAAAAGATTGTAATATGGCTTGAGGGTATATAAGTAATTTATAGTTTTAACAGCTCCAAAATATTTTAAAAGCTTCATGAATCAACTATTCATTTAGGAGATATTTGTTTAAAACAAAAGCTTCAAGTTGATGTATTCCGAAGGAGAACCGCTACTTGATGGCCAAACATGAAGAGATAACCAAGAAAGAATCGCATATATACACAGTTAGCTTGGGTACAATTAGTATATATACTGTTGGAATATGTGAATCATAAAAAACTATAAACACATAAATATTAAAACATAACATCAAAGCATACGCAGCGGAATAGATCTACGAAACATGTAATTAATTAACTAAATATAAAAGAGATGCGTACCTTTAGTTTTCTAGCAAGAACAAGAAACCACGTGATCACCAAGAACAATATAAACCCTAATATGGGTTTAGTATGGATCGAATTATATGTAGTCGAATAGGGCAAGTAACACAAGCTAAAGTAAGCTTGTTCTTTGTTCTTGTACGCACGTATTACTAGCGTCTCAATGTGAAAAGGTAGGTTCAAGTTTCACAAACAAAACCCTAAGTTTGGTTGAAGCAAAAATCAAAAACCCTAGGTGATAGGGAATTCCGATCGGCCACGATGGAGGAAAATAAGAAGAGAATTAGGGTTTCACTTGGAACATGATTAGGGATTAACGAATACAATGAGATTGTATTTATAGGCACCCAATGTCTTGTTCCCCACTCCAAGAAATCGACCCATAAACACTATGGGGTTTTCGGCCGACTTTCACACACCAAGAGGATTCTAGATCCTTCTTGGTCCCTATTTTCATCTCTAGTCCTTGTAGTTAATATTTAACGTCCGTTAAACAAACTCCGTTAAATACTAACGACCGTTAAGTGTTAGTTTTGTGAAATGAATAAATAAATCATAAAACTATATTTAATTATTCAAACCATTGAGACTCATACGTATTGTGTGAAATCACGAAGTCTCTTGTTCGAAACTGGACATACGAATATTAATTATTATCCATAACTCTAACAGCTCCCACTTGGATATTCATTAATATCGTAATGACATGGATCAGTCTAGCTTAATGATGCGCGTGTGCGTATGCTCTAATTTATACCCACGGTATGTCGTTGTGGTTTTAGCAGTATTCAAGTTTTAAATTTACATTTAGCCGACTTATCAATAACACACACACTTTAACGAGCAGTGTACCCGGTCAGTATAAATATAATGGTAAGTAGAGTGTCGATCACTAAGAGTGGAACGTATTATCTAGTTATTCTAATCAGTATTTTAATATCTTAAGTTAGCTATACAACCTAATTAACGCAAGGGGGTTCAGCCTGAGAGACTGGCACGGTTTGATTGTGATTAAATATAAACTAAACTAATGAGCACGAATCAGCGAATAGCACACACGTACACAGATAAATACTTGAGACAATAAGAAGACCTGTCCTGATAGTTAAGTAGCTTGTCACTTGTTTTATTGCTAGTTTTATATGAAGTGTATAGTTCGATGCAACGCACCGAGATTAATCCTTTCTCGTTGGCTCTAATCTTATCGGCGAGTAAACCCTTAATGATTACTTATGACTATCCTATTTATCTTTCTTCCTACTTTTCTACAGACGATAGAATGCATAGGCGATCTAATAAATAGGCGAGGAAGGGGCATGGCGACCCAAGCAATGCTCAGCTAGACACAGAGGTTATCAATGCACTAATAAAAGTCACCAAAGACATCAACATATAAACTTTAATTAATGGGAAAGCAATTTTAAGGGGAGTTGAAGTGCACGATAAAATCAATGTCACAAGCCCATCAATCCTGACCAATTAAAGTGTACTAATACAATAAAACAAAACTACTTAATGAATTGAATACATGCAGGACCTTCTTACAGCTCTTGTATCTTCGTTCAAGGTGTGTCTTGTGCTGCTACTTCGACTGAATTCGGCCTTAGGGTTTCTTCTATCTCGTACTTAGCTAAATTGTCGAACTATCGAACCTCTTAAATTCGTCTGGTCTTGGGGTATTTATAGTTTCTGTCTGAGGGCTAGATGCGGCGCATTGACTTAACTTCGCGTGGGGTCCAAGATTAATATATTCAGGAATATTCGTACACCGCCAGAAGATGCGGCGTAACTCCATTCTTAGATGCGGCGCATGTCCTTTGCCGTCTTGGATAATATCTTGTGAAATCTTGATAGTGATACGCCGTATGTAATAAGTAGGATGCGGCGTATCTGGAGCAGAATGGTCTTGATCTTGTACATTTCAGTAGACTCTTAACTTCTTGCTTGTTTTGCTCCATAATTAGTCCAAAATCGCCAAGTTTCACATAATACTTGTTTTTACCAGAGAATTACAAAAGTAAACATTAACGTATCAATTCTCACAGATAATATAATAAAACAAGTCAAATAAATAGGATAAATGATGGTAATAAAATGTACTTATTTGAGTTCATCAAATATCCCCCCACTTGAACTTTACTTGTCCCCAAGTAAACCTTCGAATTAATCTTATGAAAATGTATCCTAAAAGATATTAGGATTTATTTTTATATTTAAGCATGTATTCATTTTTGTCATAATCATACAACCAAACACTTAACGAATTAGAAGTAGAATAATATAAATTGATAAAAGCAAATCTAATCGTTTAACTGTCCAGTCGTGACGAATATTCTATCATAAGCTTGGCAAGTATACACATCTCCTCCACTAAAGCCAAGGAATAACAAGTCTAAAGCGGTAAAAAGGGTTTGTAGGTTAAGGGTTAATCATTCTTCTTAATCTCTATCGATCTCAAATTCCAGAAAAGGCGACAAAATCACAAATACATGATCGAATCCACGAACACGATACTTGCAATTGCTCAAATCCTTAACTCGAATAGGCTAAAGATAGGACCAAGTAATCTTTACCAATAATATTATATCAAAAAGGGAGACAAAATCATAAATACATAGCCGAATCCACAACTACGATACTTAAGATTGCTCAAATCCCTAATCTCAATAAATCAAAGGTTTGGATAAAGAATAATATAGGGTATGGATAATATTTGGGATATAAATTGGTGTAAAATGAAAAATAAACAAAACAGATAAATTAAAATCCTAAGTGTGGTTAATCACTATCCCAACCATCCCATGAATAAGACTCATTTCACTGAATAACTCACGCTTTAACACTTGAAACACACGCTTTAGGTAGACACGAATTATACTCAACAAGATCTCAATCAAAGAATAACCTTAGTTGGCGTTCCCATAACGACCAACTCCCATTCAATCCATAAATATAATATACAACAAATAGTGGTGATATCGACCACTTAATACAAAACTTTACATAAGTTGGTTAAAACAAACATCCAACTCTTCCTTTTTCTTTTTCTTTTCTATTTTTTTTTTTTTTTTTTTAATCATAAACATAGATGTGTAAAATTTCACCACATCACTATAATGATAACTCTGGATAATTTTTCCATACTTTTCATGACTTCAGAAATAACGGTAATAGTGAAAGTAGTAAACACACGAAAAATAAACTCAAAGATATACAATATTTACTTTCACTCCAATTGCATTGTGCAATTTCCCGACCTAACCAAAGATAATGAATTACGCACGCGAACACAGGTAATGTAAGGAAACACACTTTGCCTAAAGCAATTAACCACGGATTTTAATCTACAGGGTAGGCTAAGGTGTAAGGGTGCAACGAAACATTATAACAAAGGTGTAAGAAACGAAAGGAATGGCTCTGACTGTTTTTCTAGGGTATCTTACTCTAAAAGTGAGAGTAACAAAAGGTTTTATACGGGGGTTAACTAACCAGTGTAGTTAGCTAATAACACATAACATATAAAGGCTATTTGGGTGTAATCCTAGAAATTTACCAATTTAGACAATTCATTCCAATTATAAAAATAATACTTATTATGGTGGTCTCGAATAGTATACAAGCCAAGTTCTAAAGTTTACAAGTCACCGGCACACTCATAGATTTGTGAATTTTGAAAAGTTCACAATTTTTTGAAAATAATGTTATGTGTGCAGCTATGTAATTTAGACTTTAAACAAAAACATGCAAAAAAATTTTAAATTTTGATATATTAAGCACATTTTAAGCATATTTTGAAAAGTTTAGGACAAGTAAGTGTTCTAATTCTCCAATCCCCCCACTTAAGTTAAACAACGTCCTCGTTGTTTGTATAAAAGATTAAAAACTGGAAAATAAAAGAATTAGAACAGAAAAACTCCCCTGAGATTTGCTCGGTATGATCCTCCATTATTTGTATAAGAGCAAAAATCATCTTTCTTGTGGATGAGAACGTTTAAGCTTCATAATTGATGTATCCACAGGAAATGCAGGAATCTATAATACCATCAAGACTTTAACACACCTAAGTTAAGAAGGTTCAAACTTGCATAATACATTAGTAGTTAGGAAAAATAAAACTTAAAAAAAAATTAAACTGAAAATCATCAGGTCAGTCGATACGCCGTATCGAGCCTGGAATAAATACGAATCAGAATAGAAGATGCGTCGCATCCTTAACCAGGGATGCGCCGCATTAAAATAAACTGACAGAAAGTTGTTAAAGTCAAAAAGAATAAAAATGCAGAAAATAAAGTAAGATATGACCAGTGCAGGAGATGCGTCGCATCTTAGGATTGAGATGCGCCGTATCTTCTGCGGGCCTGACTGACTCGACACAGAACAGAATAGTAAAAATTTTCCGGGTTGTCTCCCGGTAAGCACTTGTCTTTATTCCAGAGTCTTCAAGTTAGACTCACGTTCAGCTCTTTATTTTGTTCTTGTTACGAGCCATCCTTCTTCTTTCATCCGAAAGATGTTCCCGTATAGCTCCACAACATTTTCTTCCGTTCGACTTAACCTAATATTTTTTTTGTCTTTATCGCAACATATTCCTCATCAGGTCCCAAAGAATATTTGATGATTTTAAATTTTTCAGAAATAATCGTGGGTGGCTCATTATAAGGGATCCCAAGTAGTTGACATTTTCTTTTGGTGAATTCTTCATCGTCTTTATCAACAAACTCAAAATAAGGATCCTTATTCAAATAGTCATCAAGTTCATCAATCAATTCTTCTCGCGACTCATCGTTATTATCATAGTTATCATAATTAACCACGTTAAAGGACTGATAATAATCTTGAATCTCATCCCACTCATTTTTCAATTCCCATTGCAAGCATCGACTAAGCTTTGTGTAATCATCAAATTGTCCATGCACCCATTCCCAGAAAGTAGTGCCTGATGCTCCCATAAGTTCTTATAAGTAGTTGATTCTACCTTTTTCTTGCAAAACCTCTGCTTTACGAGGGCAGTCTTCCACTTTTTCATACCAATCGTCGTCTTCAAAGTACACATCGTTTCCAACCCGTTTCATTCCAATTATACTTCCCCCATTACAGGTTCCATCATTCTTATAGTCACAGGTTGGCCATTCACTAAATCCATCCTTGAAGCGGAAAGGTTTACAAGTGTGATTAATATGCTCAAATTCCCATGGTTTATCCCAAACCCATGGTATTTGGTCATTCCATTCGTAGTACCAGGTGTTTTTGAAATCATCATAAGTTTTGAATCCTGGTAGATCTCCAGTAAGCACATCAGCGTCGATTTGAAGAAGGTAATTAAATTCTTTGAATTGTTTGCACAAGGGTGTCTCATAATTGAACACATCAATGTCTATCCTAAATAATTCTTCAATCCCTTCCTTGATTATTGAATTGTCATCTGACGATCCATTTTTGCTCTCAACTTCCTCATCATCACCTCTCGTCCAATATACCCATAACACATCTTTAGTAGCTCGGTCCATTCTCTTATGGTTATTGAACTTACTAGCTAACCAATTTGAAAAATCAACATTACTAGGATCGTGGTTAACGTCGAAGCTAATGTTACCAATTATGTTCCTTCTTATCTCCATGAACTCATTAAATTGTTCTTCAAAACTTCGTGTCAACCATGAGGTCACAATTCGTTTGACTTCATTCATAGGGGCAAATTTCGGATCACCGTATTTAAGTTCAAGCCAATCTTCCAAAGAGATATCCATCAACCTTACCAACTTTCCATGAAATAGTATTTCCGATTCAGCATACATTCTTTCGTTATCCAGATAGCTCTTATCAAATCCCCAATACTGTTCGGAGTAAGGCATATAAGAAGTTTGTATAGGTCGGACTTCATAGCTTTTGTTGCTTGATTTGTTGACTGCATTTGCTGAGTTCATGTATTCAATTTGGAATTTCCCATCTTTTTCTTCGATAGTAGTCCAAGTTAATCCCTTAGATTCAATGATGGGCCATAAGAGTAACAATTCATCTTCAGTGTAGCTCATTAGTAAATCATAAGAGAATATCCCATCTTCAATATTGCATAAGCGCTTGAATTCCTTATAAGTAGCTTCAAGAGGGGTCTCCCAAGAGATTAAATCAGCGTCAATCATGAGCACATTGAAGTTGACATCTTCAAAACCTTCCCTTTCGAATGGATTCGAAAGCAAGAGTTCCTTAGCAAGATATCCGTTCACTGACATGTCTTCCATAGCAAAATCTGTCATCATAGGTAAAATCGTAAGTAGGATTTGTTCGCTAGAAGAGAGATTAATGAATTTAGAAACGGATTTAAAAATAACTGATATCTGCAGACGATGCGCCGTATCCAAAAAGTTGGATACGCCGTATCTTATAATCGTTAAAATTTAATCAGACTTTTATTCAGAAAATAGATACGCCGCTTAGAAATTTAGAATGCGCCGTATCAATTTTAATTATCAAAAATCGATATTTATTTAAAATTAAATGCGTCGTATTAACAAAAGTTAATGCGCCGTATTTTCGTTACGTTTCAAAATACAAGATTTTTGATTCAGAAGATGCGCCGTATCGACAGAGATCGATGCGTCGTATCTGTTTAATAATTCGAAAACTGTTTTTAATTAAAATAATAGATACGCCGTATCTGCTAAAGCAGATCCGTCGTATGGCGTTATCGCTTAGAAAAATTTCTTATTAAAAACGGAATACGCCGTATCTTGGGGAAAGATGCGTCGTATCGAATTTATTAAACGCGTTGTATTTTATAAAAATTAAACGCAATACGCCGTATCTATGAAAATAGATGCGCCGTATCGTTTGAATTAGCTCAGTACAACGATAGCAGTATGCAAGAAAATACATAAAATAAAAACAAAAGATAAAAACAAACCAAAATAAACAAAAATAAAAACACACAAAAACAGAAAATATGCAAAATAATACAATGAATGCAATTTAACTAATATACAACAGAGTTAATGGTCAGAATTAAAAATTAAAAAGAAAAACCTAATTAAAATACTAATCAAATTAACAGATAATAACAATTCACTCCCCGGCAGCGGCGCCAAAAACTTGATGCGCGTGTGCGTATGCTCTAATTTATACCCACGGTATGTCGTTGTGGTTTTAGCAGTATTCAAGTTTTAAATTTATATTTAGCCGACTTATCAATAACACACACACTTTAACGAGCAGTGTACCCGGTCAGTATAAATATAATGGTAAGTAGAGTGTCGATCACTAAGAGTGGAACGTATTATCTAGTTATTCTAATCAGTATTTTAATATCTTAAGTTAGCTATACAACCTAATCTAACGCAAGGGGGTTCAGCCTGAGAGACTGGCACGGTTTGATTGTGATTAAATATAAACTAAACTAATGAGCACGAATCAGCGAATAGCACACACGTACACAGATAAATACTTGAGACAATAAGAAGACTTGTCCTGATAGTTAAGTAGCTTGTCACTTGTTTTATTGCTAGTTTTATATGAAGTGTATAGTTCGATGCAACGCACCGAGATTAATCCTTTCTCGTTGGCTCTAATCTTATCGGCGAGTAAACCCTTAATGATTACTTATGACTATCCTATTTATCTTTCTTCCTACTTTTCTACAGACGAATAGAATGCATAGGCGATCTAATAAATAGGCGAGGAAGGGGCATGGCGACCAAAGCAATGCTCAGCTAGACACAGAGGTTATCAATGCACTAATAAAAGTCACCAAAGACATCAACATATAAACTTTAATTAATGGGAAAGCAATTTTAAGGGGAGTTGAAGTGCATGATAAAATCAATGTCACAAGCCCATCAATCCTGACCAATTAAAGTGTACTAATACAATAAAACAAAACTACTTAATGAATTGAATACATGCAGGACCTTCTTACAGCTCTTGTATCTTCGTTCAAGGTGTGTCTTGTGCTGCTACTTCGACTGAATTCGGCCTTAGGGTTTCTTCTGTCTCGTACTAAGCTAAATTGTCGAACTGTCCAACCTTTTAAATACGTCTGGTCTTGGGGTATTTATAGTTTCTGTCTGAGGGTAAGATGCGGCGCATAGGATAAGTAGATGCGGCGCATTGACTTAACTTCGCGTGGGGTCCAAGATTAATATATTCAGGAATATTCGTACACCGCCAGAAGATGCGGCGTAACTCCATTTCTAGATTCGGCGCATGTCCTTTGCCGTCTTGGATAATATCTTGTGAAATCTTGATAGTGATGCGCCGTATGTAATAAGTAGGATGCGGCGTATCTGGAGCAGAATGATCTTGATCTTGTACATTTCAGTAGACTCTTAACTTATTGCTTGTTTTGCTCCATAATTAGTCCAAAATAGCCAAGTTTCACATAATACTTGTTTTTACCTGAGAATTACAAAAGTAAACATTAACGTATCAATTCTACAGATAATATAATAAAACAAGTCAAATAAATAGGATAAATGATGGTAATAAAATGTACTTATTTGAGTTCATCACTTAGCCTTCCCAATGCCCCCAGTTTGATCCGAGTATGGTTTTCCTGGAAAAACCACGTGATGATTTAATCATCATACTTATCCTTTTGTTTCTAATACCGCGTTAATATGGATATGGATCTAGGTCATTCCATAATTAACTATTCTGTTTCTCGTTATTATTAATTGATCAAGATTACCAAATCATTGAACGTCTTCCAGACTTGGGTGTGGCCACACAAACATCTTGTCAACCCTACGAGGGGCCCAGCAGTATTATACTTCAAAAAATATTTGAACGAAACAAATCCTTTATTGACTACGAGCATAACCCTCGAACTTTGCATCACCTCCGAAAATAGCCCTTATAACCACCTTTTACGGATAGCGTTAGACTACCTTACAGAAAATGAGCTACATCCTCGGAGTTATCTGGTATCTCAAGTCTGAGGATAAATATTCATGATTTACTTAAATGACAAAGATCCATAAAGTACAATCATGTGGTTGGGATAAGTCCTATATTCAATTTATCCAATATTGAATATCATGTGATATTGGTATCTCAACCTTACAGTACATTCTATCAATCCTCACATTTGTCTTTATTTAATGATATTCCCATATCATTAATCGACAACGAACAATTTAGAATAAATTAAATTATTCACGGATTTAAACATGCAAATATAGGATACAATATTAACAAATGATAATAAACGTTATCCTGCACTTTATTTCAATTAAAATAATATTGTTTATACATCCCTTATCAAAATACTAACTAGATCATTGCATGATAATTCTCATTAATGAATTATGCCACAAGTCATGTTCCACATACTTGTTGACAAGGCATAAATCAACTAATGTTGATCTATTGGAATTTTGAGAATACTTATTTCAAGGGATAATTACTAAAATAGACCAAGATCCCAAGGTAGTTTCCTTTTATGCCCCGTACCCCGGAATGTTGGGCAACTCGCCCCGTATGATGACACGTGTCCCAAGTCGCCCAAAAAATGAGAAAGTTGCCCAAAAAATCGGCTGAAAAGTGACACTTGTCACTCGTAAACTTAAGTTGCCCAAAAAATTGCAAAGTTGCCCTGCACTATTGAATTATTTTCCGATCTTGGGGCAAAACAAGAAATCACGTGGTTGCCCGGTCTACATTAGTAATTATCCCTTATTTCAATTATGAAATTCTTGTATGTGTGCATTCATCCATCATGATATTGCCACATAATATTTCATAAATTGCATGACATCCTCAATCGCAAATTTATGACAATTAAACTATCAAACCTTTGTAGTTAAAGTATTCTAATTCTTTATGTATAATGCAACTATGCTCATATTGAGCATAACTAGTATACATGGTCTCCTAATAAGGATGAGCTCCCACCATGACTAGTATTGAGTGTCATCTCAATCTTACTAGCATCATTGTATCAAACAACAATATGCTCTTACCGAGCTCCCGTAAACTTTAATGTTCATCGTGTAATGTTTGACATCTACAAATCTTACAAGATTTGTCATCTATATCAACATCTTGCCATATGGTTCATATTTATAATTTTGGAGCAAATCCAAGATGAGGATGTAAATTCTAAACCATATCCATTACACTTAACTATCTAATAACTTACAATTAGATATTAATGTTGTCAATCATCTTTCATCCAAGCATGATACAACAAGCAACATGATGTACATGAAAAATTCTTGTGTCAAGCTTAGATTTTTGTTCATGTCATATCTTTCCAAAGATATGTTACTATCACTTACTAATAGTATATCATGTTCTTTTAGAATCAATCATTTTTACCGCTTATGTTTATAACAATAAACATATATTCCAAGGTTTTTACTTTCTAAATTTCCATGTGAAGTTGCATTCCAAACTAAAACTTAACATTTCAATGTTAATGGAATGTCACTTCCTATATGTTATAAAACATATATGAAATAAGAAAATAAATATACCACTCCCACTAGCTTTCAGGAATATTAAGAAATATCTTATTTTAATTATAAATCAAAACTAGATTTAATAACTAAAAATAAGTATATCTTCTAGATGCATGCATTAATCCATTTACAAATGATTTGCATTTTGTATACTACTAAAGATTATTTGAATTCAAATACTCCTTTCAATTACTTTTCGTCCTCGCACAAGTAATTACCCAAAAAAGAGTTTTGATATTCCATTGTTAATTTCATATAAATGAAACTAATAATGACAATCATAATCTTTATATATTTAATGTGCTTAGAAAGAATTTCAATCACATTTAATTGCTTAAGTGTGATTGATAATCTTTTCACATATTAAATATGTATACAAATTTGTCCATTATGATTTCTACACAAGAATTTAAATCTCTAGGATTTCCATTTCCTTTGTAGAAGTTCATCTCTATTCTATAGTGTAACTATAGAGTTCAAGATTAACTACGTTACCAACTAGTTATCTTTTTTGGACTGCATCTAATTATTCATAGTATGAGTAATTTTCCAAATAAACATTTGCAATTTATTAACAGGCATACCACGATCCTGTAACTCATAACCCTCAACATATTCTACAAATATTTGAGATATCCTTGCGGATTTATGAATAAGAATTCCATCATCTTGAGATTTAACATTAACATGTTTGATCCTCATTATGATTTGCTAGTGTATTTAGAAGATTATGTATCTTGTAATTTTATCTCATAAAGATAAAATCCTCCCTCTTGCCTTTTACAATTTATAGATTAACTATAAACACTTAGCAAATAGAGTAACACAAACTTGTTCTCTTTTGGGACTTTACAAATACATATTGACAGTTCCTAACATTAATTTGTTAATAACCTACTCATCAAGCAGTCTAACAAATTCTGAACTTCAATATTAAGACTTAATGTGATTAATCACATTCCATAATAAATGGTGTCTTATTAATCTTCTAGGTTGGAGTCTAATTGAGTATATTCAATCCATACTCAATTTTTCTAACTTTGATATCTTTAGGAAGAAAAAAAGATATAGTCATCTTAATCAAACAATATAACAAGAGTTTGATTCTCCTAACTTAACATACCATAAACACTATGTATTTCATTAGGATTAATATTGTAAGTCAATCTTACAATATATAAGATAAATATATATATCGTATTGGCTTACCTATTTACCAACTAAATCACTTTAATGGTACAATAGATTTTCCAAGCCAATTGCATGCATTATAACATAAGTACTTATTGACCAAGTTACTTCATGTCTATGTCTTACCAAGAAGACATAACTGTTATAATCCCAATCTACGTTATAAGTCATTAATCAACTCAATGACTCCTTGTATATGTCTTAATAAAAAACATAACAAGATAACGTCTTACTTTATTATAAGTCTTATAGCAATCAAAGACTTCATATTTATATCTTCAATATAAACATGTATAACTAAAGTAATTATGAACACCACAACTTGGTTTCATTGGTAATTTCAAGTTAATTTATTACTTCATTTATTTATGTCATTACAACAATACATAAATATTCATATTTGAAGTAGTCTTATTATCATATTGACACTTGTTCTAATAATTATCTAATTTAGAAACTTGTAAATTAACATAGTTTCATTACATCAGCTGAGGCTGCTAATAATAAAAGTATGTAATTTACCTTGTCATTAATATCTAGTAATGAAAGTAGATATTAACTCCAAGTGTTCTATTATTAGAATGTGTTTAAAACACATTAGAACATTAGTCTCTTACCTTAAGTCAAGAGAAACCTATAAATCATATTCCTTTTGTGTTGTTGCTTGCACACTTTAATTATTTCTCCCACTTGTGCATGGAACAACACCATGTATCAGATAAACAACACATCAACAGTTTGCTTATTTGATCAATATGATTTGTGTCATAGATATAAGTAGATATCGGTTCACCTCGTCTAGTAAGGAAACGTACACGACTATCCTTAATACCACAAGTGTCTATAATTGGAAAGTATTTATCTCAAGAAATTCTAGAGATAATCCGGGTTACTCCCAAGATGTCAATTCTTGTAGCTCCCACTGAATTAAAGATCACTACATGAACTCATCGTTCAGTAATTACAACACAATGCTCCCACTGGATTTGACAACATTATAAATGTTTCAAAACTAGTAAAAGCAAATAGCGTGCTGTTTACTTTCCTACACTTTTGAGTAATCCCTTACATAACACTACTAAGGTACTCAAAGAATGTGTTCTACTTTGTCAATGATCGAATGTCCATCAATGCAATCAACTTGAAAGAATTGGGTATGCAATTTCTTCCTCAATAAGGTCTACCATCCCCATCATGGTATGTAGCACCTTTAAATGGTCAAAGCATAACAACTAGATCAAACATTCTAGTTTGCCTTTAACCAATTATGCGGTAATTAGTCTAGCTTCTAATTTAATAACTCCTAACCATGCAATTTCTTAAAAAATTCGCCATGAGTTATTTCTTAGAATTTAGACAATTCTAATTATCCTATTATACCTTTCTCATTCATGAAAAGGAATATGATTAAGTCTTACTCTTCACACGGAAAGTAGACTAGGTTTATTCTTTTAGTTAAGTTGACTCTATCTAAAGACCCCTACGGGTGCAGATCAACTTTCCACTAAAGAATGCCCCACGTTTACGGTTTTTAACGTTGCATTAAATACATTAAAGGAATTTACAAAATTCAATTTCAGTATTTTTGATAATAAACTTTTCAAGAAAATTAAACACCCATGGTAAAAATAACCATTTAATTTTCAATGAAAACTAGGATCCAAATTGACGTCATTTCATCACATCAGCTTTGGCTGCTAGCAATGAAAGTACTCAATAAGGTACGGGTCTATCCTAATTGCCAATATCCAATTGCAATTCCTAGAAATCATGGGACTTACATTATATTGCCAACATCAGTTGCAAATGTAAGCATGTTTCATCCCCAAATCTTTATGCCTTGACGTCGTTCCATCACATTCAGCTTTGGCTGCTAGTGATGAAAGTGCTCAATTAAGTTAACCAACTTAAGAAACTGAAAGTTGACGTCGTTCCATCACATTCAGCTTTGGCTGCTAGTGATGAAAGTACTCAATTTACCCTTAGACTCCCACCCTTTGAACATTAACATTCAGCTTTGGCTGCTAGCAATGTAGGATGTAACCTTAGGTGTTCCTTTTTGTAGTTGGATGGCATATTACTTAAATTTTAAGGGTATTAAATTTTGATGTGTGTAATCAAAATATGTACAAAGATGTCATGCATTCATCTTTATATCATATGTTTTCAAAACAGTTTACTTCATTCGTTACATTAATAAGCTCAAATCATCAAAGTTTTAATTAATGGCGTTGAGAAACTTACAACATTGCCTTAAGATGCTTCGTACGTTATCATAGTGTACTAGGTAAGTCTAAAATTGGCGCACAGGCGAGCGGAGGGGCAAACTTCCGCCGAAGCTGGTTAAAAACGAGCCCCTTTAAGGTCACAATTTAATGTGAAACCAACCTTATACCCACTTTATAGTTTGTCAATTTTAGGTCCGCCGCTTCGACCACTTTTGTACAGTCGCATCAATTAATTAAACACTTATGATTTCTCTTGCTTAAAACAATTTATGTAGTAAATTATTAATTGCTAGTCTAGCCTAGGAGCAAATTACCGTGCGAAGCGAACCACTATCGGCACATAAGACTTGACAATAAATAAATTTACCACAAAGGTTTCATAGTTATTAGGTTCATTTATTTATTTATTTATTTTTATTCAAAAAATTACCCTCTTTAGTGTTACAATCCATCATAATTAAACACAAAGATCAAGTAATTAAAAAAATAAACAAACACTAAATAACACATATATGATCATTAACAATATCATATAGCCACATACAAACCTTTTGATAAATCCTATTAATAATTCTATGTGAATTTTAATGTATGTAATTAATAAAAATCCCATTGGTTTTCGAGCTCATTGTGCCCAATGGACCACAGACGCCAAATAATTTGGCCGAGTAAGTTTTAATTAATTAAATACCACATTGCACATAACCAATTAATTAATATATATTAGGGTCTTCCTTAATTTTAGATTTATCTTAAAAAAAACATGTAGCAAATAATTAACCTTCATTCCATAACAAAATATGCAAGATTTTGTCATGGATCCTCATATTGCACTTAAAATCATGTATCACATATTAAAAGTCAATATAGTACGCAATCTAATTAATGACATCACATAAGTACTCATTAATTAAACACTTAAAATTGCATGCAATCCTAGGGTTTCTACAAGTTTTAACAGAAACTAAAACCCTAAAAAATATTTTATGGGTGTCGACCCAATTAAAAAAAATTAGAGTTTATAAAATTAAAAACCCTATCAAACAAGATTGCATGTATCTATACAACAAGATTTAATTTTAAGGTTTTTAGTAATTAATTACATGTTAAAAACGGGCTCATGATGCCACTGTTGGAATATGTTAATCATAAAAAACTATAAACACATAAATATTAACAACATAACATCAAAGCATACGCAGCGGAATAGATCTACAAAACATGTAATTAATTAACTAAATATAAAAGAGATGCGTACCTTTAGGTTTCTAGCAAGAACAAGAAACCTCGTGATCACCAAGAACAATATAAACCCTAATATGGGTTTAGTATGGATCGACTTATATGTAGTCGAATAGGGTAAGTGATTGTTTACTTTTGGTCAAACGGTTCACAGGTCAAACCTCTCACGAAGAAAAGTCAACTTAAAACCATTAACGCAAAAACAATCAAGTTGTAATAACCGGGCAAGTGGATACCCGGGTCGTTCTCCCTGCGAGGCGTGAAATTGAGGATATCGTTTTCGGTTCGTAATTAAAATGCTTGAAAAGACGAGGGTTTCTTGGTTACTAATATTTACCAAAACGAAAATTAAAAATAACGTAAACCGGAAACTACGAACGAGTAAAAACGTTAAAATATTTAAAAATTAATCCTACGAGTACCAAAATAATTTTCCTAAGTCCTAAATATAAAAAGAAATTTTGGAAAAAAGAAAAATAATTTTTTTTAATTTTTTTTTACTTTTAAATAATTTTTTATGATTTAAAAACTATCTTAACTAATTTAAATTACTAAAAATACTAAAACTAATTTTAAAAATATGAAATTTTTTCTTAAATTACTTTATACTACCAGAGTCCTAAGAAAAATAAGAAAAATGAAAATGCTTTTTTTTTTTTTTAATAAGCCGAAAATAAGCAAACAGTTTTTAATAAGCTAAATTAGAAAAGAGTGTTAAGTAAAATATGGTTCAAATATAAAATCAAAAGGGACTTAGTGCATTTGGTAAAGCTGTTGGTTTGTGTGCTCACTGACCTGGGTTCGAACCCCAGGAAGGACACTTTTTGCTATTTAAACTTTTTTTCTTTAACTTTCTTTTTAAAAATCCAATTAGCAACTTGAGTACTTTACTGATTGTTTCCCTTTTTTTTTTTTTTTTTTTCTTTCAAAATAAAAACAGATAAGCTATAGCTTATCTGAAAACAGATAAGCTAAAAACAAGATTAGAACTCAAAACAGAATTTAAAATCCAAATCCTACTTAAACTAAGCAGAGCAGAAACAATAAAGAAAACATCAAATAAGCTCAAATTATGCCACAAGACCTTAGGGGTCTGCTGATATAGAAAAGAGCAGGGCAGCAAAGGGTCTAACTAATTAAAGCTACTAACACTAACATCAACTAACACTAACATCAACTAACACTAATCATCAACTAACACTAACTAACATAGACCATAAAAGCATCAAACTGAAGCTACTACTTGGAAAAATAAGAACTGATATTAAACTAATAACGCAAATAACGCAAACACAAACAACAAATAACACAAACAGAGACAGATATTCAAACAACAAATAACACAGATAAGCAATAAATAAAAAATAAGCAATGAATAAGATAAAGCAGTAAATTAAAACTTTAAATAAAAACTGAATTAAAATTAAAATTAAAAATAAATTACAATGCTTAAAAAAAATATATATATACAAATACCTTAAGAAAAAAAAGCTAAATAAATCCTCCAGAAAGAAAAAAAACAACTCGGCTACTATCCTATTTATACTAAGAAAATGCAAAAACCCTAGTTCGAAGTGTGTTTTCTGTGTGAGAGTGTCTCCTCACTTGCTCTTGTGTTTCTTTTATGGCCATTGGATCGTTTCTTGTTCTCTACTCCTTTCAATCTCTGCCGTTGATTCTTCTTTTGTGCCACGGATTGATGAGGTGGAGGGGAGGGGACCAAAGACAACCCCATGTGAAGGTGGTTTTGGACTGAGGTGAGGGTGATGGTGATAGATGGGTGGTTATCTCCTAATGGCGGGTTTGGGAGGTTAAAGAAGGATGGATATTGGATGATTAGGGATTTTGACCATATGAATTGGGGATTTGACTATCTTTATTGTTGACCGGTGTTAGTTTTAAAGGAAGGATGGGTCGGGTTTTTAGTGTTAGTGGGCTTGGGGATGGTTAGTGAATTGGGCCGGTGGGATAATTAGGGGTATTGGGTTTAGTTTTAAAATTGGGTTTGAGTTTGAATGGGGTGGGATGTGCTTTGGATTGTTGGATCCGGTTGTAAAATTTTTTTAGTTAGGATAATTTTGGTTTCATCACAAGGACTAATTGTGTAATTCATGAAACCTCAAGGACCATTTCTGCCTGATTTTCAAAGTTCTTCAAGGGCCCAATTTTGCCAACAGGTAATAATCCAAGGGCCATTGTGAGATTTTCCGAGCTTGAATTAAATCCAAATAAATAATGTCTTTTCCGGCTTCAGTTTTGGCTTTTTTCCATTTCAAGCACGGTTTTGTCCGTATTTGCCCCGTTTTCAATCCTTTTGTACCTGAAACACACAAAACACAATCCAAGGATATTTGTAACATTATATGGTCCATTTGGGTGTTTTTGGTCGTTTTCGTGGGGTTTTTCGGGTATAAAATGATGAGTAAAAGGCCACTCATCAATCCCCCACACTAAGCAATTGCTAGTCCCTAGCAATCCGATCATATAAAGTAATGAAAGGATCAAAATTATCAAGGTTACCAAAAATATACCACCCCGTTTTGACTTTATAAAATGCAAGTAACTAAAACGAGAACAAACGTAAATATCATGCTTGATTTTCAAAAATGGCATCATGGAACGGGAATCACACAAAATGGGTGACTCCGGGGAATTGTAATCGTCATCCTCTTTTTATACTTCCCAACTAAGTCTAAAAACCCTTGTGCAAACGTTTTTGTAAAATGCTAACACTACTTATATTAGCAACCTATGTAAGCCGAGACTTAACTTTTCACTCCCACAATTATTCATAAGTTAGGTGTGTGTGCTTGTTTTCAAAGTTTTGATCGTAAAAATCGACATTTATTAGGGTTAAAAACTGACAATGATTTAGAAATTAGAGATTCAAAGGTGAGATCACTCCATGTAGCGACTTTCTTCTCAGCTTATCCTTAGTAAACTTAGGAGGCTAGGTTTTTACACCCTCGAGAATAGTATCGAAGCTCACGGGATCTTTGAAGTCAACAATTTCTAAATCACCGTCCAACTTTTAGACAATATTGACGAATACTAGTTCAACTTTCGATTTAAATTTAAGAAGAAGCAAGTTTCTCACACTTATTCATAAACAAACATAAACATTTTTTTTTCTTCATTTTTCATCACTTTTTCACTTTTTTTTTTTTTTTTTTTTTATTATTATTATTATTTTATTTTTTTTTTATTTTTTTTTTCACTAACTTTTTACTTGCGTACCCTAAACGACGGAGCTTCACGGTTTAGTTCCAAGACCTTACACCTTTCGGAATAAAGGATCCAAGGGCCGTTACAACGGAGTGTTCCAAGACTCTAGACATTCCTGAAATGAGGATCCAAAGTGGTTAGACCAAGACCTCACACATTCCTGAACTAGAGGTCCAAGGGCCGGTGCAAGAGGGTAGCCAAGACCTAAACGCCTTCCAGAAATAAGGATCCAAGGCCCGATCTCGAATCCGTAGCTTAGAGCACTTATTTATTCATACTTAAAACTTTAACTTTTGCAACTTTCAAGCAACTACTCACTTTCATTTTGCATTCTTATTGGGTTTGTAAGAAAGAATGCTTGTTCCGAAATTTAAATAAAACTTTGAACTAGTATTCTAAATCAAGATTGTATAAAAATTTATTTGCTTAACAAAAACGGTTTTTGCGTTCAAAAGTTTGAAAATAGCACTAATTTTAGTCAGATTAGGATCTTCTGGGAGGAAAAGCCATAGATTACTTATATAAGCTCTAAAGAGAACCAACTACTCCACGCTTAGCATTTTCATTTGCACAATTCGTAAAAACTTAGCCTAAACGTTAAGGGTAGCAGCTAGATCAACACTCTAGCAGAGTCGGGATTCCCCTTGTTCTAGCCTAATCAAGTCTAAACTTCCATTAATACCGAAGCATTAATGTATAGCAAATTATTTTTTATTGTGCAAAGCACTTCTTTTAGACGAAAAATACGATAAAAATTTTAAATTTTTTGGTCAAAACGGGGGTGCTAGGGGACTAGTAGGTACAAAATGTGAAAATTTTTCAAAAATTTGAAATTTTGGGTCAAATTCGCAAGAATCCCTCCCCCACACTTAGAAATGAATATTGCCCTCAATATTCAAAGTACCGGCCTGAGCCGACACTATAGAACGTAAAAAGGAAACACTACAATCTAAGTATGGAAAAGAAATCTTGGTTTTCACAAAAAGGATTTTTAAGATATCCCTGAATAAACATAAATATAAAGATAGGATATTGGGCGGCTGGATTGAAAACAGGCGCGTCAATCATCACAATCTACGGGAATCCTGAAAACAGAGGCAAACATACAACAACAAAGCACAAGTAGAGGAATTCCCCACACTTAGTGTTAGAAATAAGAAAGAAGATAGAAGGATAAGCATGGGTTGCCACCCACGAAGCGCTTGTTTTTGATCGAGTCGTATAGCTTAGACTCGCCCCGAATTCAATTGTTCTTGGGGGAGCAAGTGGAAGAGAAAATCTCCATCGGACTTTCATTCAAAATGTTTGGATAAACATTGAAGTTCTTGAAAGTTCCACTCCGATGAGATACCCACGGCTTAAAAGAATGAGAGATGCCGGGGTCAAAGATGGTGTCTTCACTCCCGAGCGAGTGAATGGAAGGACAATCTACCTTATAGGAGAAGAAAGGTAGAAAAACTCGAACGACATATGTGAAGTCAATATAAGGGCGATCCCCAAAAGGCAATGTCACATATGTCGGAGAAAGAATATTCTTTTGAATCTCGGGATTGACAATTGAGGTCATATTATCAAAAACATTAGAGTCTTTGACCTCATCGTTCTCTAACACTTCCACAAAAAGAGGATTAACGTTGCTAGAAAAGAAATCGTCATCAAATTCAAAAAGAGTGTTAGAGAAAATCCCGGAAGTAACCTCAGAGATGTCAAGAGATTCTCCAAAAATTGGAGAATCACATTCTCTGTCAAAAATCTCCTCAGACTCACTTGGGGTTGGGACAAGGTTCTCAGCACTAGACTTTATGAATTCGTCCGATTCCTTTTCAGGAATAGTGCTAAGATGCTCATCCCCCATAATGAGAGAGTCCTCGGGTCTAGATTGAGAAGGAAAGATGTTTGTGATTGCAATAGACTGAGGGAGTTGAGAAATGGTATCATTCAAAGAAATATCACTCTCCTCGTCGTCTTCCTCATCATCGTCATCGTCATCAAGAAGGGCAGCCCTGAGAAATATGGAACGCATTTTTGCTCCTCGTTCTCTGGCTAGTAATTCTGCACAAGATTTTTCATGACGATCTTCTTGGGGACGATTAATAGCCAGATCATTAGATGTATTCCTCAAATCTTGCAATCGTTGGAGTATATCTTTGAAAACCAAATCCAATTGATTATTCCTTTTATCAATGTATTGGAATAATTCTTGATGAGATGGCGGAGGCTGAGTTTGAATCGTTTGATACTGTGGAGGTCGGTCATGATAAGAATAGTCATAATTGTCACAAGGGTCACGCTCATAGACAAGCGGGCTCCTCGTTTGACAATCAGAGCTATAGTGAGGACCTCCACAGTACTCACAACAATAATATTGTTGTGACTGATTCGGTGAATTATATGGATAATGGTCATACCCGAAGTTTTGATTACATGGAACCTGCTCATAGACAAACGTGTTCCCTGTTTGACAATCAAAACCCGGGTGAGGACTACCTCCACAATACTCACAAAGATCATTTGGCATATTTTGAAATGATGTGTCATTGAAGTTTTGATAACACGGTTCTTGCCAAAATGAATCTTGAGGAAGGTTGAAATCGTTTTGAAAATCTGGATTTGTATTTTCGATTTCAGAATTGCAACACACGCAAAGTCCATGGGTAAACCCACATCCTTTGCAGAAGCATCGTTCACAGTGTGAATCATCCCCCAACGGATCTCCACATACAAAGCAATTATGCTGAGTGAGTGAGGATGGTTGGGGTTGTGGAGGGTGTTCGGAAAAACTTTGAGAATTATCGATGGAATTAAGCTCTTTGAGGGCTACTTCACACCAATAACAAGATCCTCTTGGGTTGTGATTTCCACACCGCTCACACGCACACTTTGAACAACGAAGACTGTCAATCAACGGGCTTTTACAATCAAAACAAGTATAGCCCAGTGACGACATGAGAATTAAACATTAATGAGGGTTAAGAAGATAGAATTAAACAAATAGAGGGTGAGAGATAAAGAATTAAACGGATAAGAGGAATAAGAAGAATATTTTTGGGTTTTTAAAATTTTGAAACATTTAAAAGAAAAAGGAAAATAATTTTTGAAAAGAAAATCTTTTTGGGTTTTTCAAGGATTTTTAATTTTTTTGGATTTTTGGATAAAAAATATTCACAAGATATTTACGAAACTTCACGAGGAAGGTTCTTCAAGTCACTAATCGTCAAACCGTGACGATATTGTCGCAACACACCTCCCCGGCAACGGCGCCAAAAACTGATTATTTACTTTTGGTCAAACGGATCACAAGTCAAACCTCTCACGAAGAAAAGTCAACTTGAAACCATTAACGCAAAAACAATCAAGTTGTAATAACCGGGCAAGTGTATACCCGGGTCGTTCTCCCTGCGAGGCATGAAATTGAGGATATCGTTTTCGGTTCGTAATTAAAATGCTTGAAAAGACGAGGGTTTCTTGGTTACTAATATTTACCAAAACGAAAATTAAAAATAACGTAAACCGGAAACTACGAACGAGTAAAAACGTTAAAATATTTAAAAATTAATCCTACGAGTACCAAAATAATTTTCCTAAGTCCTAAATATAAAAAGAAATTTTGGAAAAAAGAAAAATAATTTTTTTTAATTTTTTTTTTTACTTTTAAATAATTTTTTATGATTTAAAAACTATCTTAACTAATTTAAATTACTAAAAATACTAAAACTAATTTTAAAAATATGAAATTTTTTCTTAAATTACTTTATACTACCAGAGTCCTAAGAAGAATAAGAAAAATGAAAATGTTTTTTTTTTTTTTAAATAAGCCGAAAATAAGCAAACAGTTTTTAATAAGCTAAATTAGAAAAGAGTGTTAAGTAAAATATGGTTCAAATATAAAATCAAAAGGGACTTAGTGCATTTGGTAAATCTGTTGGTTTGTGTGTTCACTGACCTGGGTTCGAACCCCAGGAAGGACACTTTTTGCTATTTAAACTTTTTTTCTTTAACTTTCTTTTTAAAAATCCAATTAGCAACTTGAGTACTTTACTGATTGTTTCCCTTTTTTTTTTTTTTTTTTTTTCTTTCAAAATAAAAACAGATAAGCTATAGCTTATCTGAAAACAGATAAGCTAAAAACAAGATTAGAACTCAAAACAGAATTTAAAATCCAAATCCTACTTAAACTAAGCAGAGCAGAAACAATAAAGAAAACATCAAATAAGCTCAAATTATGCCACAAGACCTTAGGGGTCTGCTGATATAGAAAAGAGCAGGGCAGCAAAGGGTCTAACTAATTAAAGCTACTAACACTAACATCAACTAACACTAATCATCAACTAACACTAACTAACATAGACCATAAAAGCATCAAACTGAAGCTACTACTTGGAAAAATAAGAACTGATATTAAACTAATAACGCAAATAACGCAAACACAAACAACCAATAACACAAACAGAGACAGATATTCAAACAACAAATAACACAGATAAGCAATAAATAAAAAATAAGCAATGAATAAGATAAAGCAGTAAATTAAAACTTTAAATAAAAACTGAATTAAAATTAAAATTAAAAATAAATTACAATGCTTAAAAAAAATATATATACAAATACCTTAAGAAAAAAAAGCTAAATAAATCCTCCAGAAAGAAAAAAAAAACTCGGCTACTATCCTATTTATACTAAGAAAATGCAAAAACCCTAGTTCGAAGTGTGTTTTCTGTGTGAGAGTGTCTCCTCACTTGCTCTTGTGTTTCTTTTATGGCCATTGGATCGTTTCTTGTTCTCTACTCCTTTCAATCTCTGCCGTTGATTCTTCTTTGTGCCTCGGATTGATGAGGTGGAGGGGAGGGGACCAAAGACAACCCCATGTGAAGGTGGTTTTGGACTGAGGTGAGGGTGATGGTGATAGATGGGTGGTTATCTCCTAATGGCGGGTTTGGGAGGTTAAAGAAGGATGGATATTGGATGATTAGGGATTTTGACCATATGAATTGGGGATTTGACTATCTTTATTGTTGACCGGTGTTAGTTTTAAAGGACGGATGGGTCGGGTTTTTAGTGTTAGTGGGCTTGGGGATGGTTAGTGAATTGGGCCGGTGGGATAATTAGGGGTATTGGGTTTAGTTTTAAAATTGGGTTTGAGTTTGAATGGGGTGGGATGTGCTTTGGATTGTTGGATCCGGTTGTAAAATTTTTTTAGTTAGGATAATTTTGGTTTCATCACAAGGACTAATTGTGTAATTCATGAAACCTCAAGGACCATTTCTGCCGAATTTTCAAAGTTCTTCAAGGGTCCAATTTTGCCAACAAGTAATAATCCAAGGGCCATTGTGAGATTTTCCGAGCTTGAATTAAATCCAAATAAATAATGTCTTTTCCGGCTTCAGTTTTCGGCTTTTTTCCATTTCAAGCACGGTTTTGTCCGTATTTGCCCCGTTTTCAATCATTTTGTACCTGAAACACACAAAACACAATCCAAGGATATTTGTAACATTATATGGTCCATTTGGGTGTTTTTGGTCGTTTTCGTGGGGTTTTTCGGGTATAAAATGATGAGTAAAAGGCCACTCATCAGTAAGTAACAACAAGCTAAAGGAAGCTTGTTCTTCGTTCTTGTACACACGTATTACTAGCATCTCAATGTGAAAAGCTAGGTTCTAGATATAATTTGTGTCATAGATATAAGTAGGTATAGAATCACTTCGTCTAGTAAGGAAACGTACACGACTATCCTTAATACCACAAGTTTCTATAATTGGAAAGTATTTATCTCAAGAGATTCTAGAGATAATCCGGGTTACTACCAAGATATCAAGACTTGTAGCTACCTCTGAATTAAAGATCACTACATGAACTCATTATTCAGTAATTACAACACAATGCCCCCACTGAATTTGAAAACATTATAAATGTTTCAAAACTAGTAAAAGCAAATAGCGTGCTGTTTACTTTCCTACACCTTTGAGTAATCCCTTACGTAACGCTGACTAAGGTGCTCAAAGAATGTATTCTACTTTGTCAATGATGGAATATCCATCAATACAATTAACTTGAGAAAATTGGGCATGCAGTTTCTTCCTCAATTAGGTCTACCATCCCCATCATGGTATGTAGCACCTTTAAATGGTTAAAGCACAACAACTAGATTAAACATTCTAGTTTGCCCTTAACCAATTATGCGGTAATTAATCTAGCTTCTAATTTAATAACTCCTAACCATGCAATTTCTTAAAAAATTCGCCATGAGTTATTTCTTAGAATTTAGACAATTCTAATTATCCTATTATACTTTTCTCATTCATGAAAAGGAATAGGATTAAGTCTCACTCTTCTCACGGCAGGTAGACTCGGTTTATTCTTTTCAGTAAAAATGGACTCTATCCAAAACCCCTACGGGTGTCGATCAATTTACTACTAAAAGAATGCCTCACGTTTACGGTTTTTAACGTTGCATTAAATACATTAAAAGAATTTACAAAATCCAATTTTAGTATTTTGATAATAAACTTTTCAAGAAAATTAAACACCCATGGTAAATTAAAATTTAACCATTTAATTTTCACTGAAAACTAGGATCCAAATTGACGTCGTTTCATCACATCAGCTTTGGCTGCTAGCAATGAAAGTACTCAATAAGGTACGGGTCTATCCCAATTGCCAATATCCAATTGCAATTCCTAAAATCATGGGACTTACATATTATGCCAACCTCAGTTGCAAATGTAAGCATGTTTCATCCCCAAATCTTTATGCCTTGACGCCGTTCCATCACATTCAGCTTTGGCTACAAGTGATGAAAGTGCTCACTTAAGTTAACCAACTTAAGAAACTGTAAATTGATGTCGTTTCATCACATTCAGCTTTGGCTGCTAGCAATGAAAGTACTCAATTTACCCTTAGACAACCACCCTTTGAACATCAACATTCAGCTTTGGCTGCTAGTGATGTAGGATGAAACCTTAGGTGTTCCTTTTTGTAGTTGGATGGCATATTACTTAAATTTTAAAGGGTATAATTTTGATGTGTGTAATCAAAATATGTACAAAGATGTCATGCATTCATCTTTGTATCATATACTTTTCAAAACCAGTTTACTCATTAATAAGCTCAAATCATCAAAGTTTTAATTAATGGCGTTGAGAAACTTACAACATTGCCTTAAGATGCTTCGTACGTTATCATGATGTACTTGGTAAGTCTAAAATTGACGCACAGGCGAGCGGAGGGGCAAACGTCCGCCGAAGCTAATTAAAAACGCGCCCCTTTCGGATGACAATTTAATGTCAAACCTCCTTATACCCACTTTATAGTTTGTCAATTTTAGGTCCGCCTTTCGACCACTTTTGTACAGTCGCATCAATTAATTAAACACTTATGATTTTCTTGCTAAAAACATTTTATGTAGTAAATTATTAATTGCTAGTCTCGCCTGGGAGCAAATTACCGTGCGAAGCGAACCACTGTCGGCACATAAGACTTGACAATAAATAGTTTACTACAAAGGTTTCATAGTTATTAGGTTCATTTATTTTTTATTCAAAAAATTACCCTCTTTGATGTTTACAATCCATCATAATTAAAACACAAAGATCAAGTAATTAAAAAAAAATAAACAAACACTTAATAACACATATATGATCATTAACAATATCATATAGCCACATGCAAACCTTTTTGATAAATCCTATTAATAATCTATGTGAATTTTAATGTATCTAATTAGTAAAACTCCCATTGGTTTTCGAGCTCATTGTGCCCAATGGTCCACAGACGCCAAATAGCTTGGCCGCGTAAGTTTTAATTAACTAGATACCACATTGCACATAACCAATTAATTAATATATTAATTAGGGTCTTCCCTAATTTTAGATTTATCTTAAAAACATGTAGCAATTAAACATAAAACATTCCATGACAAAACATGCAAGATTTTGTCATGGATCCCCATATTGGCACTTAAAATCATGTAACACATATTCAAAGCCAATAACATACGCATCTAATTAATGACATCACATAGGTACTCATTAATTAATCCTTAAAATTTCATGCAATCCTAGGGTTTCTACAAGTTTTCTACAAAAACTAAAACCCTAAAAAAATTAAATATGGGTGTCGACCCAAATTAAAAAAAATTTAGGGTTTATTAAACAAAAACCCTAGAACAAAAAATTGTATGTATCTATACTACAAGATTCAATTTTAAGGTTTTTAGTAATTAATTATATGTTAAAAACGGGCTCATGATGCCACTGTTGGAATATTAGAATCATAAAATATAAACTAATAACCAATTAACATCAAAGCATGCACAGCGGAATAGATCTACAATAACATGTAAATTAATTAACTAAAAATTAAATAGACGCGTACCTTTTTTATTCCTAGCAAGAACAAGGAATCGTGCACTCCAAGAACAAGGTATAAACCCTAATAAGGGTTTAATGGGAATCGACTTATTCAAGTCGAATAGGGCAAGTAACACAAGCTAAAGTAAGCTTGTCCTTCGTTCTTGTACACACGTAATACTAGCGTTTCAATGGGAAAAGCTAGGTTCTTGATCACAAACAAAACCGCAACTTTGTGTTGAAGCAAAATCGACAAAACCCTAGGTGGTAGGGATGAATGTCGATCGGCAACAAGGGAGGAAAAGAAGAAGAGAATTAGGGTTTCACTTGGAACAAGATTAGGGATTAATGAAACACAATGGGATTGTATTTATAGGCTCCCTTTTCTTGTTCCCCACTCAAAGAAATCGATCCATATATCCCTTGGGAAAGGGTTCGGCCGATCATAGGGTTTAGAAGGGTTTCTAGATCCTTCTTGATCCCTATTTTCATCTCTAGTCCTTGTAGTTAATATTTAACGACCGTTAATCAAGCTCCGTTAAATACTAACGACCGTTAAGTGTTAGTTTGTGAAATGAATAAATAAATATATATAAAACTATATTTAATTATTCAAACCATTGAAACTCTTACGTATTGTGTGCAATCCCGAAGTCTCGTGTTCGAAACCGGACATACGAATATTAATTTATATCCACAAACTCTAACATACTCTATATACAGTTTGACTAATAACAGAATACGGGTTTCAAATGTTTAACAATATCATGCAGATTTTTACGTTGAAGTTTGATGTTGCAAAATGGAAGAAAAAACAAAGACAATGGCAGCTTACTTATCCTAGTTGTAATGTACGTACAGGAATTTATTGATTGGATGATGAAGCAAATAAAGCAACCAGTTGGTTTAGCTTAGTGATATAATCTGGGTTTTTGGTAACACCTTGTTAACCATGACTCATATTTTACCATTTTATGAAACTTTTAGAGGTGAACATATATCTAAAGCATTTAATACTAAAGTTCGTATGTTGGTCAAATCACTCTCGTATAATTACTTGGATGTTGGCATATTGCTTTCAAGATTAGTTTAATTGTTGACATTTGTGTTCTAGACAAGATCATTGTTGAATGTCGTCTTTGCTTATAATGGTTGAGTTGTTGACATATATACTCATAGATGACAGATGAACTTGGAGTACTTTCTTGTGGACAAGCAGGCACTATTATTTCCTTCAAATATTATACTTTGGCCCTTTCGCCATTTATAGGCTTTACTAGCGTTACACATTGAATTTGGTTTTATGATTTAACTGAAATGAAGTCACATATGTTGTATAGTGTTTGTATTAAGAAATAGAGTGCAAACTTTGATTAACTATTGATATACCCTACTTTTGTCTCGTTTCTTATATATTATCAACATACGAGTTTTGTCTGTGTTTTACTATAGGCAATATTGTAACTCACTATGAAAGAGCGTTAGAAGAGATGTCTGCTGAGTTGGTGACGATACTGAGAATTCTATGTGTGAGGACAGGCTTAGAAACATTGTCAAATTGAGCAGGATATGGTTTTTGATGATGATGATGATGATGAAAACAAAAAACTCATTTACGATTTGCAGAAATTTGAGACAAAGATATGCAGAACGGCTGTTTTCCATGATAGAGTTGATGGTATGAAGGACTGTTTTTTATTTTTACTCATCTGTTATATACAGTTGAGAAGGAAAAGAAACAAACAGAATTTTCAATTTTACCAATTGAAAGAAGGAATATGGTTGTTGAATAGATTGGACTCCAATACTTAGCTATCTTTAGGCGCCGATATTATACTCTCTACGATTACAAGGTCTTGATGATATTTGAAATTCCTACTATTCAAATGAAACCTCTAGCTTGAGGAGAGTTCCATTTGACCCGTTTCAGTTTTACCTAAGTTTTTAGTTTGGCCCGTATCAGATAAACATTACTTGAATCGATCCATTCATAAGTAATCAAGTTTATGATTATTTTTTTTATAGTTGATGCTTGCACTACAACATTCACCCCTTTCCGCGGGGACGGTTTTTCAATTTTGGCGGTGACATGTCCCCGCCAATACACTTTCCGCGGGGACATGTCACCGCCGAAACGTCACCGCGAAAACCTCGTCGCTGATACATTCGGCGGTGACTTTTACCAACTTTGGGCGGCGACTTGTGGGTCCCACCGCCTTCTAGCCGGTCAAAGATTGTCCAGCGTGGCAAGGGTTTTCGGCGGGGACATGTCCCCACCAAAAACTATACAATTAATTAAAAAATTAATTAATCAACTGATTATTTAATTTAATTATTCATTTTTGCGGGGACATGTCCCCGCAGAAAATACATTTTACTGTTGTTCGAAAAACTTTCTGCGGGGACTTGTCCCCGCCAATAAGGTGCAAATAAAAATCTGCTTCTGTCTTTTGGCGGGGACATGTCCCCGCCAAAAGCCTCTGACCCATTTTGCAGAAATTGCTGCAAAATGGGTAATTCCAGGTTTTTTGCCGCAAATTGCTACAAAAACCTACCAAATGCAGCACATAAAACATGCAATTTACCCCAGCTATATCCAACTTCGCCAAAATAACAAATTCGCCAACAACACCAAATTAAAACCAAATTCGCTAAACATATACAACAACACCAAATTCAAACAAAATTCGCTAAAAGTAATATTAATCCAACTTCGCTAAACAATCCAAATTCGCTAAACATAATCATATGAATCCTAATTCGCCAAAAACGGTTCAAAAACCGTGATCCACATGATATTCTACAAAACTACACATAAGCTAGCGAGGAACAGTTTAGTGGGAATCCTAACACATAAAAATATTTAACATTTTCCATGGGGACAAGTCCCCGCCAAAAACTAAGAATATGCATCTTTTCTTTCGGCGGGGACATGTCCCCGCCGAAAGGTAGAACGGGAAAAAAAGGCGCGAACAATTAAGCACTCCAAAGTTTGGTCAAAGTTTGGTAAATATGTGAAACATTTTCGGCGGGGACTTGTCCCCGCCAAAAGCCTGCGTTGAAAATTTTGTAAATGGTCAGCGAGACTTTGTGCCAGCTCAGCATATATTTTGTTGTTTAGTGACTTTCTGCGGGAACAGAAGCGTCCCCGCCAAAACATTGGTCGCCCGTTCTATGTTTTCTTGTAGTTTTGTTATGATAACATTCTAATTTATACTATTTGAAATGTTGTATCTTGTATTTTTTTTAAGGGCATGTGGCACTTTTCCCGTATGCAATTGTGTCTTGAGTCCCACTGATTAGATGTGATCTTATACAAGCCCATTGGAACCGAAAATACTTTAGTCTTATGCCATACCAAGTTCAAGCAGCCATTTCACAGTAATTGTCATTTTGCTGAAGTAGATGTTCAAATGTTAGAAGTTAATCAAGAGGATCGAGGTGGTATTAAACTACTAATATGACAAATCCTGTTAACGAGCCTCGCATCACAGAAGCACTAAAAAGCATTCTTATATAGTTAACATCAATATATAAACCTATAACATATTGCAAGTTTTGTTGGGGAAACCAGCTTTATGATTGATTATGCCTTTTAATATTTTATATATATATATATATATATATTATATATATATATATATATATATATATATATATATATATATATATATATATATAGGATCCGGTTCCATTGAGAAGGTTTTTACTTTGAGAAGATTGAGAAATCTTCGTTTAAACAAATTGATTCATGTTTTTGATTTGATTCACAAGTAAAACATCATTTTATGGTGAATCGAATCTATAAATTACAAATTTGATTCACAAATCATTGTTAAAATCGAGTTATGATGATGATTCATTAAATTTCTACAGATGATTCAGTATTCTACATATATAGCAAAATCGAGAGATTTTTAACAATGATTCAATTTTTTTTTACACATTTTGAATTTTAATCACATTAAAATGAGTTTTACGCTTGAAAAACATGAATCAAAGTTAAAAATCTATCGTTTTTGAAAACCTTCTCAATCTTCTCAAAATAAAAACCTTCTCAATCGATCCAGATTCTATATATATATATATATATATATATATATATATATATATATATATATATATATATATATATAAATAACAGGAGGCATTACACGTAGATAATGCCACATAAATGCCACCTCAATGCCACATAATCATAAACTATGCCACATAAGCATACTTTTGATGAGCATAAATTCGGATTTTACAGCTATTAAAAATCGGAATTAAAAAGTGGAGCTAGCAGGATTCGAACATGGGATGTCTATCCAACCATAAACAAACATCTCAACCACTGGAGCAATCCAACTTTTGTTATTCAGTTTCCAAGTTAAAATTGATAAAGGCATTAATTTGAAGCACAAAAATCCAATAATAATCCAACACATATTATCCATTTTTAATTTTACGTAAAAAAATCCTGAGTTCATTCATATAATAACTTTTTCTCAAAACCCTAATATAATTTTTTCCTCTAATCCTTAAAACACGATCGACATAAATAAAATTCAAAACAAAAACCCCAAAAACCTAAATCCTTAATTCGACATTAAATCATATATCAAACATCATCACCAGAAAGCTTAATTCGATGATCAACAGGAGAAACGTATATGGAATCGATCAAATATGATACCAATTATGGATGACAAGGTAATGTTTTTATTAATTTTCAGACACAAGGCATATGATTTTATTAATTTGCTTTATTAATGCTTTGGTTTAATCTAATCTTTTGTATATTCACATTAGTATTTTTGATGTAAGTTAATGATCAAATATGAACCTATTGTTTGTAATGGGGAGGTAATTGATCTAATTTAATAATAGATGTTTGTCTAGAATGTTTTACTATGATGGTGATCTGATTATCTCGACTTGAACTTGCAATAATCAGTTTTGAATGCCTGGTTATCAGTTTCATGTAAATGTCAACAAAACTGATTATTTAAGGTTACTACTGTACCATTTTACGAAATGTCTCTTATATATGTGTTAGCAATCAAATAGTCAGAATTTGTCATACAATTAAACAAGTGAAATTAGAACTTTAAGCAGCAGGGCACTTCCAACAACTGCTTTCGACAGGCTGTTCTATTACATGTGGTTTTGGTTTCCTGTTTGACTGTTATCACCCAAATTGGTTCATTGATATGTAAAGGTCAAAAGTTCAGCCTCTCTTTTAAACAGCAGTCAACAGTAGATGTCTAAAGAAGGATCGTTTTTATCCTATAATTTGTCAGTCTAAACTTTAGAAAATTGTTATTTTCAGGTCTTTCTCTCTTCATTATTATATTGTAAATTTTGCATATATGATTTCATTCATTTTGTTATTAAAATTTGGGTTGCATCTAACTTCTTTTTTGTTTGTTTCAAGGCGAGTTCCTGTGCTGGTCTTTCTAACTATAAGGTGGTTGAACACTTTTTAGGAATGGGCTTCTCTGAGGAGTTGATTGAGAGAGCAATTAAAGACACCGGTATGTTATCAATAAATTAGTCGCTCATTGGTTGTTGCAGCTGAAGTCTTCTTATTTAGGTAGTTGTGCTAGAACCTAACAGGATTATTTCTTCTTCTCTCTTATCTAAATTACAACATTTTTCTTTCAGAGTATCCCTCTAGATTTTTTGGACGGTGACAAGTTTCTGGATGCAGCTGATGATTATGTTAGGCATCGTCTAACAAAGGTACTCATAGTTTGGGTGTTTTTTTCTTCTTCTTTTGGTGACCTTTCCTTTGGATGCAAACTCATACTTCTGCTAATGTAACTGCAGGGAGTCATGTCACTGTTCTCTGACCTTTCTCCTCTGTATGATAATGCTGGCAAGGTATGTGCAAGCTACCTCATTAGAGGCTGTAGATTTGTCGTATTAATTGCTTCATTCACTCATGCACTTTCTCTACAAGCTGATATACTTGAAAAATTGGTACTTGGCTTGGAGGATTCACTCAAAGAGACAGGTGGATTCCCTGAAAGGTAATATAGGGCATGAGTCGGTATATATTTGTAGGTCACTGGTTTAGAAGGTCAATATTAAAATTATAGGAAGCTTCGGTGCCACTATAACATATCAAGTATTTTCGCTGGACATATATATAGGACAATTTTAGACTAGGATACAGATTTGATGTTCTTGTCCATGATTTTATGCTGGTTTTTACTCGTGGAACATCTTTACAATCAATGCCCAGTTAGATCTATTATTAATAACATTCAACATCTAGAGATGCTTATCTGGCTCTTTTGAGTTATCTTTTTTACATTGTGGCATGGTTGATGGACAATCAGATCACCCTGATGGCATCTCACCCTGAAAGTTACAAAATTGACATTCGAAATAATAATGTAGCATGATATCTTGATATTCTTTTCTGTTTGGTTATGTAATGTGTTCTTAATCTGTGGCTCATTGCCTCATTCATCTTCCACTGCCAAATTAGGTTGATTATTAACACTTAGAATTGAAATACTCAGTTCGCATAATGTTAGGTGTTTGAAATGGCAGTGCTGTAAAACTTGGCTTAGGCGGCTGATTACTCGAGGAGTACTTGGTAGTCGGGTAGGTGCCTAAGCGATAAATGTTGGGCTACTCAGTTGGACTCGGTCCAAGTTGGCCAAATTACCAGGGATACTCGGACCAAATAGATCAAACTTGGGCTGCTCAGCCAAATTGCTTAGATTTGAAGTATTTTAAGTAGTATCTTTGAACTTTGAGAGTTTGAAGTACTTAGAATTTATTATGTAAACTTTTGAGCTCTATAGCTAAAGCTGTGAAAACGTAGAGGGGGGGGTGAATACGTTTACCGTTTTAAAACTTAAAACTTGTTGTATCAAATTTCCAATTCGGCTAGTTCTAATATGAACACTGTCTGTTGTAGTTTATGTCTACCAAGTTGTCACACAAGTATTATCACATAATCACAACACAAGCAATCACATAATGCAAATATAAAAGTAAAGAGATAAGTAAAAGAAAGCGCAAACCGAACACGATGATTTATAGTGGTTCGGTCACGGAGCTCCTCTCCGCCCTACTCCACTCCCCGAGTACCCAACTCGAGAGTTACTTCACTATATCAACAAGCTCCCTTTCTTAGGCGGAGAAAACCTTTACACGTCGCTTACTTCCTTTTCCAGTACTAAGCTAAACACCGGGTTCTTTCACAAGGTAGAACCAACCTGACGTCGCCTATTTACTTTACCGACACTAAGCTAGATGTCGAGTTCTTTACAAGGGTACAACCACTCCCAACACTCTTTGTATTTTAAGGACTAAAATACTAACCTCACTCTACTGATCTAAATGATACAATGATGGTTACAACAATGATCCATGACATAAGTATATCATGGATATGAATGCCTACACTATATGAACTTCCATTGATCGGAAGCCTTCAATGTATGAAGATCACAAGCTCCCTAAACTTGTTGTGATGGATCTTCATGTATGCAACTAAGATCTTCTTGGTGGATCATGAAGTATGCTATGGATGATGTCTCATGATCTTGAGCTTGCTTCACAGGATCATTAACAATGTATGCTTACAACATAATGAAAGTTAGTAACATTATGATCATTATGTAATGGGTGATTAATGTAAGAATCTACATGGTTTGCTACTGATCTAAGTGTGTGTAATGAGTGAGGGAATGTATGTTCTAGTTGGATGATCAATGTGTAAAACCATGGCTACTATTTATAGTAAAACTATGTGTAAAACCATGTACAAAACCATGTGCAAAACCATGTGTAAAACTAAAACCATGTGTACAACTAAAACCATGTGTAAGACTAAAACCATGTGTACAACTAAAACCATGTGCAAATCTAGTAGCTTAAAGATCTATACAAAATATTATCAAATCTTACTAAATCTTCCAAAATCAAATCTTATAAAATCTACCAAATCTTTCCAAAATATATTTCATATCTTTATAAGATTTTCTAATTAGGTATGCCATGATGTCATGTGTTAATATTAAAATATGTAAATGTATATATGTATGTAACATGTATCCTAGTGATCATGTAAAATAAGGTTCTAAGTAGAATGATTATCCTTTTTAAAATACTTAATTACCTAACCGTATTTTAAACATTCTAAATTGTTTGATAAGGGTTTGATCATAATGCTACATAACAAACATGTACGAACCTGTGTTGTATCATACGAGGACTTGAGAGGTGTTGAATGTATGTTGAGACAAGATATGATTACAAGTAACTTGTACATTTTACGCTATGTATCAAGTTACATGTTTGTCATCAATCAAAACAAACGAGATTGCTTGCACTAGCAATCTCCCCAACGAGACTGCTTGCACTAACAAAAGCTTATTCAAGCATATGGGGAAGTCTATTGCCCTCTGATGCGCGTGATGTGTCGTTGCGGTTTAGCAGTATTAATGCCTACTCAAGTTTTAAATTTATATTTAGCCGACTTATCAATAACACACACACTTAACGAGCAGTGTACCCGGTCAGTATGAATATAATGGTAAGTAGAGTGTCGATCACTAAGAGTGGAACGTATTATCTAGTTATTCTAATCAGTATTTTAATATCTTAAGTCAATTATACAACCTAATCTAACGCAAGGGGGTTCAGCCTGAGAGACTGGCACGTTTTGGTTGCAATTAAATAATAAACTAAACTAATGAGCATGAATCAGCGATAAGCACGCACGTACACAGATAAATACTTGAGACAATAAGAAGACATGTCCTGATAATTAAGTAGCTTGTCACTTGTTTTATTGCTAGTTTTATATGAAGTGTATGTAATTAACCCTTTCTCGTTGGCTCTAATCTTATCGGCGAGTAAACCCTTAATGATTACTTATGTCTAAAAGTTATTCCTAAGTGATCAAGTTAGTTATAACCGTGGGAGCAATATGATCTTCCGTAGTCACATACGACAAGCCACTAATAGACACAGAGGTTATCAATCCACTAATAAAAGTCACCAAAGACATCAACATATAAACTTTAATTAATGGGAAAGCAGTTTTAAGGAAGTGCAACCTTTCCGTTGTCACATTACACAAGCCACCAATCCTGATGAATTAAAGTGTACTAATACAATGAAACAAAACTACTTAATGAATTAAACACATGCAGGACCTTCTTACAGCTCTTGTATCTTCGTTCGGGTGTGTCTTGTGCTGCCTATTCGTCTGAATTCATTCGCTCGTCTAGGGATATATGGCACGTACGTCAAAAGTCTCTGAAATTCGTCTGGCCTTGGGGTATTTATAGTTTCTGTCTGAGGTAAGATGTGGCGCATTGAATAAGTAGATGCGGCGCATTGACTTAACTTCACGTGGGGTCCAAGGTTATTATATTCCAGAATATTCGTACACCGCCTTGAGATGCGGCGTATCTTCATAACTGTATGCGGCGCATGTCTTCTTGTATCTTGGATCGAAACTGGTGAAATCTTGATAGTGATGCGCCGTATGTAAGAAGTATAATGCGGCGCATCTGGAGTAGAACAAGTTGGTTCTTCTTCGTTGACCAAAGTTTCATATGCAACGCATGACAGAATTTCATGCGTGCATTCTTCAAAGTCAGGCAATGGTCTTTAATCTCTTCATTTCAGCAGCCTTTTCCAATCTTGATCATTTTTCTCCATTTTTAGTCCATAATAGCTAAGTTTCACCAAATGCTTGTTTTTAACTGAGAATTACAAAAGTAAACGATTAAGTATCAATTCTCATACATAATATAATAAAACAAGTCAAATAAATAGGATAAATGATGATAATAAAATGTACTTATTTGAGTTCATCAAATATCCCCCCACTTGAACTTTACTTGTCCCCAAGTAAACCTTAGAATTAATCTTATGAAAATATATCCTAAAAGATATTAGGATTTATTTTCATATTTAAGCATGTATTCGTTTTATCATAATCACACAACCAAACACTTAACGAATTAGGAATAAAATAAAATATTTCGATAAAAGCAAATCTAATCGTTTAACTGTCCAGTCGTGACGAATATTCTATCATAAGCTTGGCAAGTATACACATCTCCCCTACTAAAGTCTAGGAATAACAAGTCTAAAGCGGTAAAAAGGGTTTTGAGGTTTAAGGGTTAATCATTCTTCTTAATCTCTATCGATCTCAAATTCCAGAAAAGGCGACAAAATCACAAATACATGATCGAATCCACGAACACGATACTTGCAATTGCTCAAATCCTTAACTCGAATAGGCTAAAGATAGGACCAAGTAATCTTCACCAATAATATTATATCAAAAAGGGCGACACAATCATAAATACATAGCCGAATCCACGACTACGATACTTAAGATTGCTCAAATCCCTAATCTCAATAAATCAAAGGTTTGGATAAAGAATAATATAGGGTATGGATAATATTTGGGATACAAATTGGTGTAAAATGAAAAATAAACAAAACAGATAAATTAAAATCCTAAGTGTGGTTAATCACTATCCCAACCATCCTATGAATAAGACTCATATCATTGAACAACTCACGCTTTAACACTTGAAACACACGCTTTAGGTAGACACGAATTATACTCAACAAGATCTTAATCAAAGAATATCCTTAGTTGGCGTTCCCATAACGTTCAACTCCCATTCAATCCATAAATATAATATATAACAACTAGTGGTGATATCGACCACTTAATACAAAACTTTACATAAGTTGGTTAAAACAAACATCCAACTTTTCCTTTTTCTTTTCCTTTTTTTTTTTTTTTTTTTTTTTTTTTTTTTTTTTTTAACTTGAAACATAAACATAGATGTGTAAAATTTCACCACATCACTATAACGATAACTCTGGATAATTTTTCCATACTTTTCATGACTTCAGAAATAACGGTAATAGTGAAAGTAGTAAACACACGAAAAATAAACTCAAAGATATACAATATTTACTTTCACTCCAATTGCATTGTGCAATTTCCCGACCTAACCAAAGATAATGAATTACGCACGCGAACACAGGTAATGTAAGGAAACACACTTTGCCTAAAGCAATTAACCAACCACGGATTTTAATCTACAGGGTAGGCTAAGGTGTAAGGGTGTAACGAAACATTATAAACATTGGTGTAAGAAACGAAAGGAATGGCTCTGAGTGTTTTTCTAGGGGTATCTTACTCTAAAAGTGAGAGTAACAAAGGGTTTATACGGGGGTTAACTAACCAGTGTAGTTAGCTAATATCACATAACATATAAAGGCTATTTGGGTGTAATCCTAGAAATTTACCAATTTAGACAAGTCATTCCAATTATATAAATAATACTTATTATGGTGGTCTCGAATAGTATACAAGCCAAGTTCTAAAGTCTACAAGTCACCGGCACACTCATAGATTCGTGAATTTTGAAAAATCACAATTTTTGAAAATAACGTCATGTGTGCAGCTATGTAACTTAGATCTTAAAACAAAAACATGCTAAAAATTTTAAATTTTGATATATTAAGCGCATTTTAAGCATAATTTTTGAAAAAGTTTAGGACAAGTAAGTGTTCTAATTCTCCAATCCCCCCACTTAAGTTAAACAACGTCCTCGTTGTTTGTATCAAAGGTTAAAAACTGGAAAATAAAAGAATTAGAACAGAAAAACTCCCCTGAGATTTGCTCGGTATGATCCTCCATTAGTATAAGGGCAAAAATCAACTTCTTGTGGATGAGAACGTTTAAGCTTCATAATTGATGTATCCACAGGAAATGCAGGAATCTATAATACCATCAAGACTTAAACACACCTGAGTTAAGAAAGTTCAAACTTGCATAATCCATTAATAGTTAGTAAAAATAAAATGTAAAAATTAAAACTGAAAATCATCAGGTCAGTTGATGCGCCGTATCTTATGGAAGAAGATACGCCGTATCGAGCCTGGAATAAATACGAAATCAGAATAAAAGATGCGTCGCATCCTTAACCAGGGATGCGCCGCATTAAATAAACTGACAAAGAGTTTTAAAGTCAAAAATAAAAATGCAGAAAATAAAGTAAGATATGACCAGTGCAGGAGATGCGTCGCATCTTAGGATGGAGATGCGCCGTATCTTCTGCGGGCCTGACTGACTCGACACAGAACAGAATAGTAAAAATTTTCCGGGTTGTCTCCCGGTCAGCACTTGTCTTTATTCCAGAGTCTTCAAGTTAGACTCACGTTCAGCTCTTTATTTGTTCTTGCCACGGTCCATCCTTCTTTAATATCTGTATAAATAAAGTTCTGTCCCTTTCGGGCAGAGATGACAAAATGATAGACGGGAAATTCTTATTATCATAAAGGCATAAATAAGCAAGGTGGGGTGGTAGTTCAATAAACACATCATTATTCAAATTTGTATTCTCAACTATTCTCCTACGTTTGTTAATTACTACGCAATCATACCACTCATCATCAGAATCATCAATAATATCGCGCCTAAGTTCGGTAGGTACATTAAGGTCAATAAATTCCTCAAAGTTCTCATGATTAGGATTAGTTGAGTTGTTTTGAATCAATGTTTCTCCCATAAGCCTAGCTTCAAGATCGAGGTCCATACGCTCTCTTAATCCTAGCACATAGACGCCTCTAATTATGCTTTTAACAGGATCTTGGCACTTATAGACTAGTTTATTATTCCCTACCCTTAATGAGATTTTTCTTTTAAACACATCAATCTTAGCACGGGCAGTAGACAAGAAAGGTCTTCCAAGGATTAAAGGAATCTTAACATCCTCGGGCATATCTAATATAACAAAGTCTACAGGGAAAACAAACTTCTCAATCTTAACTAGCACATTAATAGCAATCCCTTCAGGTCGTTTTAAACCGTTTTATCAGCCAATTCAATAAGCAACCTAGTTGGTGCTAATTTTCCTAGTCCTAGGGTAGTGAATGTCTTAAGGGGCATAACACTAACACTAACTCCTAAGTCAGCTAACACATTATTGAAAGATATATCATTAATTGAACAAGGTAAAGTAAAACTTCCTGGGTCCTTTTCTTTATGAGGCAAGGCATTTAAGTCGGTTGCAGAGCTCTCTTCTTTCATTGTAGCCTTGATCTCCTCTTCAATCTTTGTCTTCTCTTTTAGTAGTCTCCTTAAACTGATTGAAGAATTAAAGAAAAATTCGGGTCTTGCACCATCATTACCATTCATCAGTCTTCTAGGAAAAGGAATGTTAGGAGTGACTTCTTCAGTGGTCCTTATGGCCTTGACATGATCTCTTGGGTTGGTTTCAGTTGAGCTAGGTAAACTTCCATATCCCCTTTCTTGAAGAACTTTGCTCATTTGTCCAATTTGTTTGTTCCAATGCTTTGATCGAAGCTCCTTGATTTCTTGTAATAGTGTCCGTTGAAGCTCGGATTTCCTTGATCATAGCAGTGTTCTCGTCATGTCTTTTAGCAGCATCGGCCATAATTTGATTTAGAGTGTCATCTAAAGTCTGCCTCCTTTCTTGATAAGTGGGATTAAAGTTATTCTTTTGATAGAATCCCGGAGTAGCTTCCCTAAATCTTCCTGAAGGTCGGAATGGTTGTCCAAATTGTGTGTAGTATGCTTCTTCAAAAGTCTCACTTTCATTCTTATTCGGGCAATCTTTAGTTTAGTGAGGTCCTTCGCATTTTTCACATCCAACTTGGGCAGCATACACTTTTTCATCACGCTTCTTCATCTCTCTACTAATTTTATCCAATTGAGCTTGAATAGCAGCAAACCCGTCAAAATTAGTGCTGCTCTTAGATCTAGTAGAGGTCCCATCGTGCCATTTTTGAGAATGATCAGCAGCTTCTTGGATAGCTTTCCTAGCATTGGCTGCACTCATTTGAGGCACAGCTCCCTTAGCATCCAAGATTTGTCTAGTAGGCACGTCCAATCCTTGATAGAACAATATTATCTCCTGCATTGGGGTTAGATAGTGTTGAGGACATTTCACCAGTAAGTCTTTAAATCGTTCCCAAGCTTGATAAAGAGTTTCATCAGGCTCTTGCTTGAAACTGTTGATAGCCTCCATCTTTTTAGCGGTTTTAGCAGGTGGACAATATCTTTTCAGGAATTTGCTCTTCAAATCTTCCCATGTTGTGATTGAACTAGCAGGTTCATTCCTTAGCCACTTATTAGCAGCTCCTTTAAGTGAAATTGGAAAGATTCTAAGCATAAGTTGATCGTCAGTGACTCCCTCCGTAGTAAACAAATCTGCAATCTCGAGGACCTTTTCAACATGTTCATTAGCATCTTCATGTTCCGATCCACTGAAAGCATTTTCTCTTAGCTCCTTGAGAAACTGACCCTTCAACTCAAACTTTGACTTATCATCAAACTTTGGTCTAGCAACTCCTGAACTGTAATCAGCACGGGTACTGTTCATGTATTCCTCCATAGTTGTGTTTTCGCCCATTGCTTCTGTTTCTTCTTCTTCTTTCTCTTCAGAAAAATAATCAAGCTCAAATGAACTTGAAATATCAAAGCTTTTTGTGTTGAAAAGCCTTTTAAGCGAATGAAAGGCTCGTTCAGGATCTTCGAAAGGTTAAATCAAGTCCTTAGTAGAACTCCTGGTCATGCACTTCCTGAAACTATCACAAAAGCATCAGTAGGGTATGTTCAAGAAAGTAATATATCAGAAAATCAACAACGAAAACGGAATACGAAAAATAAAAGTTACTGATATCTGCAGACGATGCGCCGTATCCAGAAAGTTGGATACGCCGTATCTTATAATCGTTAAAATTTAATCAGACTTTTATTCAGAAAATAGATACGCCGCTTATAAATTAGAATGCGCCGTATCAGTTTTAATTTATCAAAAATCGATTATACTTATTAAAATTAAATGCGTCGTATTAACAAAAGTTAATGCGTCGTATTTTCGTTACGTTTCAAAATACAAGATTTTTGATTCAGTAAGATGCGCCGTATCGATAAAGATCGATACGTCGTATCTGTTTAATAATTCGAAAACTGTTTTTAATTAAAATAATAAATACGCCGTATCTGTAAAAACAGATGCGCCGTATGGCGTTAACGTTTAGAAAAATTTCTTATTAAAAACAGAATACGCCGAATCTTGGGGAAAGATGCGTCGTATCGAATTAATTAAACGCGTTGTATTTTATAAAAATTAAACGCAATACGCCGTATCTATGAAAATAGATGCGCCGTATCGTTTGAATTAGCTCAGTACAACGATAGCAGAATACAGAAAAACAGAAAAATAAAAACAAAAATAAAACAAACAAAAAGCAACATAAATAAAAGAAAACAAATAATACACAAAACAGAAAATATGCAAATAATACAATGAATGCAATTAATCTAATA